>JADRCD010153701.1:0-16209 GCA_019843815.1 Montemys delectorum | reverse complement strand
ATATATATATACATATATACACATGAGTATACAGACATATTTGCTCATATTTATGCAGATATACACATATCAAATGTGCCTCTGCATACACACATACACAAATACACATGCACACATATGTACACATATCGCATATGGCCATGTGTGTACACTGTCATGATTGCTTTATCTGCTTAACATAAGCTACAGTTATTTGAGAAATGAGAATTATAATTTAGACAATGCCTCCAAAAGATTACCCTACGGCCAAGTCTGTGGGGCATATTTTGATTGCTGGTTCATGTGGGAGTGCTTGGCCAAGTGTGGATGATATCACCCTGGGCAGGTGGTTCTGAGTTATATAAGAAAGCAGTCTGAACAAGCCTCAGGGAACATCGCATCTGCTTTAGTTCCTGCTTCCAAGTTCCTTCCCTGACCTCCCTCAGTGGTGCAATGTGACCTGCAAAGAAGCCTTTCCTCTCCACATTGCTTCTGCTAATGGTACTTTATCATGGCAGTAGAAACCTTAACTAGCACGCATGCACGCACATACACACCACACACGCACACACACACACACACACACACACACACACACACACACACTGTTATAACATTATGTTGTCTGTGTTCCACCCTCAACTCAGGAAAGGAGAAAGAACACAGTGCATGGTGAGTTCCCATAATGGTCCTTGCTTGGGCCTTGAGATGATGTTAAGCATCAGCTAAACCTTTCATTAAGGCAAGAGACACCCATGGCTACCTTCACATATTTTTAGTATTATAAAATATACTAAATGGTTAAGGTACAGTCAAGACAAACTTTTTCTATAATGATTCAGTTTCTTAAGACCAATCAGAAAAAGGTCAAGATGTTTCTGTGAGACCCTGTGGGCAGTTAACAAACCCAGCAGACACTCTAAAGACATTTCATTAAATACCAAATATTCTATGGGCAACTTTTTTTTTCAATTATGGGAGAGTAATTTAGGAGTTGCATTTTTGACTACTTAGCACCTCCCTCTGCCAACTATGGCTAAGCTTTATTGATCGATAATCACCATAAAGCTTTCCTCTCCAGAACTCCATTCCACATTAAGACATTCATGTCCCTAATGGGTCAGTTGTAATGTCATGTGCTTCTCACATGGTTGTCTACCTAGGAAGAGGCTCAACCTTCCCAGCTGCCCTCAGTTCCTTGTAGGGGACCATAACCAACTGTAGTGGCTATTCCTGGTTGTCACCTACTATCAGGACTAGATTCCTTCTCAGAGACTTGCCTGGTTAAATTATATTAAGGTTTTACTTACAATATTTTTCATTTTTATAAAGTTGTAAAGTAAACAGAATTGAGGTGAAGGGAGGGCAGGAATCAGAGCATCGCTGAAAATCTTGTACTCAGGGTAGAGAGAAATGCTCTTTATTGTTGCTATTAACCCTTAATGTAATAATGATGATTAGAATCTAACCTATGGACTAAAAGTCTATTTGCCTCACATTTGATGAAATATTAAGATCGCTTTTGTATATGTCATAAATGTTGAGTTAGTACAAATTGGTGAGTCACACTAGGTAGGGTTTAGATCCAGTAGTCCCTTCTCTCCTCACAGTTATTACTGTGTATCATGGAAACACTTTAAATGTATGGTTAAACCTGTAAGTCTTCTACTTAAACATGTTATTAATTTTTAAAGCTTTGTTTGAGAATAATCATATATTTGTTTCAGAGGTGAAAAGAGGAGTAAATTTAGAGCTGAATTGGAGCAGTTTCTATGGGAACCTGTGGGGAAGTTGTTTTGGATAGGGTGGGGCATCAGATTATCCTGAGGGCTTCTGTTTAAGGAAAAGGGACTTTTTTTTTTTTTTAGAGGAAACTTCTGAATGAAAAGTCATTTATTACTTAGAGAGAAAAACATACCAAGAGTTTAGAGAATGGGAGACACACAATGTGGTGGGTTGACTCTGGTCCTTCCCAGTTTACATGTGTAATACTACATCAGTGCGACCTCCCTACCTCAGTGTGCACAGTACTTGATGATGGGGGTCTTGAGTGGTCACTGGGAAAATAAGCAAATCTCTAGGATGGGCTACATGTGATTGGGGCCCCTAGAATGAAGGCCTTTGACACAGAAGCAAGAAGATCCTATGAGGATGAAGGAAATTAAGTCATTTCAGACCATATCCTCAAGTGGCCTCATGAAAATCCAGTCTTTCCCAATGTTGATCTCAAACTTCTTGCCTTCAACATGGCGAGATAATGGTGTTCTATGGTTTCAGTTCTGGTTCGTGGGGGTTTGATATGGCAGCTCCAGAAATCCCATTCAGATGGTGGCTTGTTCAAGCCCTTGGAGATCTATGTTCAGCTGTCTCCCTGGGTCTACATTGCCCTTTTTAAAGACTCTATCACATAGACACCCAACGCTCTAAGGTGGCAAGCTTAGAGATGTCACAAGAAGCATGGGATGTTCAGCCACTGACTAGCCACAGAGGTAACCTAACATAGTGACACTTCTAAAATTGATGATGGCTTTTGAAGGAAGCTGTACATCTTTGGGTTGAATTGTGTCTAAATGTGGGAGGTAACTACAATTTAACATGTACCAATTTTGGACCTCAGGGATGCCTGCATTTATTTCAATTCGTTATATAAAGCACCCACTCCCATCATTTCCTGGCTCCAAATCCATTTTATACCTCAGCATTCTTATACCTCAGCACCCTCTTACAAACTCACTGAGGCTCCCAGCAACCCTAGGAGGCAGATGTCATGCCTGCTCTCCACAGGGCACAGCCATCATCAAGAGGATGTTGCAGGGATGGAAGCGAGCCAGGAAACCTAGCAGTTGAGGCCTAGTGACTGTAGCCTCCTGATGTCTCTTCTTAGATCTGTTTATTAACCAGTTGAATCTCAAACCCCCAGCACCACCAATCATACAGCGTGTGTAAGAGAACTTCCCAGACCTTACCTTCCAGGAGAGGAGGCTGAGCACAGGGCCCTCATATAACCTCTGCCCATCTTTATGAAAGCTGAAAATCAGGCCCTAGCATTGTCTTCATCTTATCTCCCTCAGCCCTAAGTGGGTATCTTATTTAGGGTTTTACTGCTGTGAACAGATACCATGACCAAGGCAACTCTTATAACAACAACATTTAATTGAGGCTGGCTTAGGTTCAATCCATTTTCATCAAAACAGGAGCATGGTAGTACCTAGGAAGGCATGGTGCAGGAAGAGCTGAGAGTTCTACATCTTGTTCTAAAGGCAAATAGGAGAAGACTGGCTTCCCAGAAGCTAAGATAAGGCTCTTAAAGCCCACACCCACAGTGACACACTTATTCCAACAAAGACTCATCCTCTAATAGTGCCATTCCCTGAACAAAGCATTTACAAACCACCACAGCTGGCTATTCTGGTATATTATACAGAAAAAGCTGAGGGTAGCTGACCTGGCCTATATTATGGTACAATATTCATAGGAGCTGATGGTGGCCAACCTACCCTAAGGTGTACACTTGATGGCCTCCAAGGGGTAAAGAACATTAAATGCATTCCTTAATCCTTGGTATCTTGCAGCATTTGGGGACAGCTGCTGGTGTCATGTCCTGGCCTGGTCAGGCCTAGTACTTGTTCCTTCTGTTGGACTTTGCAGCTGACAATGTGACAGTCATGGTTCTCTCTGTGACATGTCCTCCAGAGACTCATCCCAATGTGATATCAGAGGGGACTTCTGGGAATCAATGAGCTACCTCAGAGGCCAAGATAATGGGGAGGGCACTAATCTACTGATGGGTTCATCATTGGCAGTGGGATTGGAAAGTGGTGAAAATTAGCAGATATGACCAAGTTGAATAGAGCAGACTACTGGAGTATGTCCTTGAATACTGTACCCTGTTTCTGGTCCTTCTCCTCCATATCTGTACTTCCCAGACACTATGAGTTGAGTAGCATTGTTCACCACCCTCACCCTGCCATGACATTTAGCTTCAAAACAAGCTATCAGTGAGGCCAAGTGACCACAAACTGAAACTTTTGGAACATTTACCCCAAAGTAATATTTCTTCATTTAAGTAGGTTTATCAAATATTTCTCACAGTGAGAGTAAATAGCTCAATATTTCCTCAAAATATTTAGTATGAATTTCCTTTTCAGCATCAAGGTTGTTCAGGACTCCACAAACATTCACACACACACACACACACACACACAAACACACACTGAGAGAGAAAGAGAGAGAGAGAGACAGGCAGACAGACAGACAGATGCACAGAGGCACAAATATCTAGAGAGACACACAATATACAAACATACACACACACAGATACACTCATATGCTATCACAGAGAAAGACACACACACACAAACATTCATGCTCACACTCACATGAATATTTATACCCTTACTCACACATGGACACACATGCTCACACACATGCACTAGCTTCCCTCCTTGCTCACTAGATTACAGGAAGAGCTACTGTATACCCCATGATATTCAATAAAGTCCATGGAAAAGTGTGAGTTTTCCCATTCATTGCCATCCACACATTTTCCATTCACTGTTTTGTAGCGTTCCTGTCACAAAACTAGCTTCTAGAACTGTTGGGTGGCATTTCTATTTCACTCTAGCCTACTGTCAATAGAAGTAAGTGGTGAGGCTCAGAACATAGTCAGCATGTGAGATCCTCATCACTTCACATCCAGATACACCTGGCCCGGCTGTCCTCAATTTGAGCCACAACCTTTTCCATCTTCAATACTCCGTGAAGTCTGAAGTCAGTCTGGGTTCTTGACATTTGGGTCTGTATTGCTCCTTAAAATGCCTCTCAGTACAAGACTCATGTATATGCGGTTGTATATGTCCAAGTGTGTGTGTGTGTGTGTGTATGCACATATGTATATGGGTGCATGTTCACATGTGTGCATGTAGAGATCAGAAGTTCATATTAGACTTCTTCCCCTCTCTCTACTTGGTTTACTAAGACAATGTTTCCCTCTCCCCCTTCATGGAGTTCATTGGTTCACCAAATCTGGCTTGCCCTGGGATCCCCTGTCTCAGCTTTCCTGGTGGTAGAATTACAGATAGGCTGCCATAACTCCCCTGGAATTTTTTCCGGATATGGGGCTCTGGATTCCAGGCCTAAGGTTTGCATTGCTGTCCCAACATTCTGTTTTTAGCTCAGTTTCCCTTCTTACTGCACCTCTTGTCTAGGTCTTTTGCACTGACATATTGACAGAGGGGCACACAGTCATTGATCCAGAGTCTAATTCATGGCCAAAGCAAAGCCTACCTCTTCCTTAGCTGTTTTTAAGTGATGAGCACCATACCTTCCATTGTGGGCACAAATTGCCTTTCAAGTTGACTTGTACCTCATAATTTTTACTGTATCTGACCCCATTTTCTTAGACCACCATCAGATACATATTGTGGAGAAATCATACTATCTGTTTGTTGGCTATTATCGCCCACCATTGATTCTTGCTGTTACCGTTTCTGAGTTATCATACATTAAAAAATATTTCCAGGAATGGAGATTGTTATTCCCCAGTTACGGCCATTTCTTCACTGTGGTTTTATGTGATTTGATTTTATTTTCAAAATGTCTGTTTATATTATGCATGAAATCACTCCATGTTCCTCTGGGATTTGTGTGATATGGGGGCAACTAACTACTTCTGTTGGGGTCACTGGTGAAGTGATATATTGTCACGAAAGAATTAGGAATCATTTTGAAAATTGGCCTTCACTGCTCCTGGTGTACATTGCAGATCTGGAGTAGTGTTGCCAAGCGTCTATTGTATTGTAACGTGAGGCATCTGTCCCCACTTATAGGCCACGTTCCTGGTTGTTTAACACAAAGCTTGTCCTGCTGCTTGGCTCCTGAAGGTAGAACCTGAGCTCCTGGGGCTTTGAAACTGGAAATCTTGAAGGTTGTTTTTTTTTTTCCTTGACTGTCACAGCTGCTTATGATGGGGTTGAGTTTGACAGACATAATGGGATGAGAAAAAAATGAGTACAATCCAAAGAGCTTGGGGAAGTTGACGAGAGCATGCCAGAATGATACAAGATTTGAACATAAATCCCCTCGAGAGAAGCTTAAATGCATTTTGCTTCAGAAACTGTATCTGAGGGTAGAGTTAATCACTGTGGCTGGGTCTGTGTAGCCGACTTCAGAATGGATGAATCTGGAAGAAGAAAAAGTGAAATTGTCTATTTAAGGATGTTTTCAACCACAGAGTGTTCAGTTTCAGGCTTAAGCCAAACCACAGTCTCTACCTCTGCCCCAGTGGGGAGTTTTTGCCTTAGGAAAGATGATCACTCCCCCTCTTTTCTGTTTCAATTAAAAACACCCATGCTCACTTACTCTTTTGAAAGTTAGTTTTTACAGGCTGAAGAGATGGCTCAGTGGTTAAAGTGATGACCATAGACTTAAACAGGAGTTGAGTTTGGTTCAACACCTCCTACAATTCCAGCTTCAGAGTATCCAAACCTTATTCTGGCCTCTGTGGGCACCTGTACTCCTGTGTGCATTCACACTCACATGGTTTTCTTAAAGGATGAATTCTTGGCTATAGCTTGCTGATAAGCTTGGGGGATCAAGTCTATAGGCACTATCCCATTAAGACATCTGCTGTACCCACAAGCAAAACCTTTAGACCTGTAACTAGGAAGCAAATGTTGGGGTTATGGTGTGGCTAGACTCTGGAATCCCAGGCTCCCTATGGGCTCCATGCAGCTTTGTCAGGATCCTGAGAAGAGGACCCCAAGTTCATCACTTTCCACATGTGAATAGTTGCATCTTTCTTATTCTGATTGTGAAAGTAGAGGTGACATGACCAGTCTGACTGTAGCTGGGGGCTGAGAAACAAAGCAGTATAATTACTGTATACTTGGCAACAGTCTGTAAGAGGATGCTCACAACCCCAACCCTAGTTGTCAGCTGTAGCTCCCTGATAATTCAACACCTAAGCCACCATAACAGAATATAAAACCAATTCTTTTTTAAAGAATTTATTTATCTTATGTGTATGAGTACACTGTAGCTGTACAGATGGCCGTGAGCCATCATGTGTGTGGCTGCTGCTGAACTCAGGACCTCTGCTGGCCCGCTCGCTGTGCTCGCTCCAGCATAATTTACTACAGCTGTCTGCAGACACCAGAAGAGGGTGTCCGATCTCATTACGGGTGGTTGTGTGCCACCATGTGGTTGCCGGGATCTGAACTCAGGACCTTCGGAAGAGCAGTCAGTGCTCCTACCCACTGAGCCATCTCGCCAGCCCAAAACCAATTCTTAAATACGTACTGTGTTAGTTAGGGTTTCCATTGATGTAAAAAGACATGATGACCAAGGCAAATCTTATAAAGGGCAATATTTAATTGTGGCTGGCTTACATGTTCTAAGATTCAGTCCATTATCTTCAAGGCAGCAGCATGACAGCATCCAGTTAGGCATGGTACTGGAGGAGCTGAGAGCTCAGCATCTTGTTCTGAAGGCAAACAGGATAAGGCTGTTCTCTAAGCATCTATGAGGAGGATCTCTAAGCTTCCAGGAAAACACCACATGTCTATTCTCAGCAAAACATCTTCCCCTGTGTCTGCTTCAGCAAAATCATCCCCTCATAAGACAGTTTCCAGAGAAACATCACAGGACACAACTGGGTCTCCAGAGAAACCAGAAATTCCCCTTCAGGCACCAGCTATGTACCTCCTGTTCTGCAGATATCTGGGAACTTCACTGTAGAGGTCAGTTTCAATTTCAAATTGATACAATCTTGAATATTTTGAGAAGGGAGTCTAAATGAAGTATTTTCTAAATCAGGTTGGTCTGTGGGATACTATTTTAATTATGTTAATTAATTGATGTAGGAATGGAGACATTCCATGGATTTGAGTCCTGGGTTTTGCAACAGTGGGAAGAGTGAGAAAGAAGCAGGTACATATGCTCTCATTCTCCCAGTGCTCCTGACTGTTGTGACTAGCTGCTTCACATTCTCTGCCTTGACTTCCCCCTAAGATGGACTGAAACTTGGGAATCATCAGTAAACCTTTCTCCCCTAAGATGGTATTTTTCAGGGTCTTTAAAGTCACTGAAATACATGTGGAAAAAGGAAACTCTATGTGCTATAAAGACCACTCTGGAAACACTCTCACAGACACAATAAAGAGGTGTGTCTCCTAGGTGACTACAAATCCAGTCAAATTGACATTGGAAAATAGTTAACACATCATTCATTTTTAAAGTTAAAAGCTGTCTGCTGAACTTAGTCCCCCAGGTGCCACGGGTGCATCTTGATATCACTTAGGTTTTATTGAACAACAGTGGGAAGTTCTTCTTCACTCCCCAAATCATCCTGAAGATGTGATAAATGTTAGTGTGGTGAGAGCATCATTTGTGATTTTTATATTCTAGGATCTGCTTTGGTTTGCTTCATGGATACATTTGGAATGAGAGTAAATTGGTTCCAAAGAAACTGGAGACCGACATTTGGCCCTCAGTACATTGTGGGAAGTCTATTGGTACTTGTTTGTGATGGTTTGAATATGCTTGGCCCTGGGAGTGGCACTATTAGGAGGTGTGGCCTTATTGGAGTAGGTGTGTCACTGTGGGTGTGAGCTTTATGACCCTTATCCTAGCTACCTGCAAGCCAGTCTTCCACTAGCAGCCTTCAGATGAAGATGTAGAACTCTCAGCTCCTCCTGCGCCATGCCTACCTGGATGCTGCCATACTCCTGCCTGGATGATAAAGCACTGAACCTTGAAACATGTAAGCCAGCCCCAATGAAATGCTGTCATTATGAGAATTACCTTGGTCCTGCTGTCTGTTCACAGTAGTAAAACACTAAGACACCATTCTTCAACTAAGAGGACAGACATGCCTGGCATGCAGGTATGCATCTTACACAGTAAAGACCTGACAGGTAGATTAACATGTTGCCCAAACTCTACAGAATAAACAAATTTAAATATTTCATTACAGTGTGCAGCTAGTACCAATGTTAGCACTAGTTATGAACATTATATAACATTGCTTATGACCACTGGCAGAGCTCAGTGTCTCTGTCTGAGCCTCATTCTAGGTTCCCATAAAAGAGGGGCACAACTTGCTATCATTTCTATAGTTAGCCTCTGTGGTCTTCAATGTGGCGAAGCAGCCCCAATATGGAGTCTTTCCCCTTTTTGAGATCCCTGTCACTCATGCACTTTGTCTCTACCTTTGAGAAGGGCTCTTCCTACAGTGAATCCCAGGAAGCTGCCTCCCTCACTGTACCCTCTCAGGTAGAACATCTAGGAAACTTGCCTTTTCACTGGGCCCAGCAGGCAAGCCAGTTCCTCATCACAGCTTTGATTTGGGGTGCCTTTTCTGCACCTGCCCATAGGACCTGCTAGCCTAACAGCTCAGGTGGGAGAGGATAGCAGCTCTTCATCAATGACGTCCGGCAAAGACAGGGCCTCTTCTGTCAAGGGATGTGGGTGAGAATTTAAATGAAGTAGCAAAAGAGAAGATGGGTGCAGCTAGAGCCTGGAGGCCAATAATCATTCACAAATCCTCCTGGGTCCAGAGAGGATTTCTCAGGTGGCTCACCTAGAAAGAATGTTCGCTGTATAAAATGGGGCTGGCCATAAAAACTCCCTCTGGCTCCCTTTGGCAAGCACCCCGAGCCAGGTTGCACACCTGAGAGATGTGTGGAGCAGTCCTCACAGCAAAGGGTTCAATTTCTCTCACTATCACATGATGAAAGCTGTTTATTTTACATCCAGCAGTACGTGTCACTACCTGAAGATAGAAGGCACATTGTCATGTTCAAATCAATAAAACATACATGTTCTGTTTGTCTCCATTTTAGGTGGCAATAATATGGTGGCTTAGTTCTTGTTTGCATACCTCGGACAACACCGACTGAAACTCCCTCCAAGAGTCTGTTAGATAATGTTTGTAAAAGCTTGGTCTCTCTGACAGAGGCAAGCTTGGCCTCAAGCCTTCCTGTAACAACACTGGAAGTACAAATGTCACAGCTTGGATTTACCAGTGTCCAAGAGGGATGACCATGATCCCATTCATCACTGGGAGCCCAGGTGCCTCCTGGACCCACACATCAGATATAGTCAGCACATATTAGGGGGAATGTTACCAATAGAGGCAGAGTATCCATTGAAGAATAGCAAGATTTCCTAAAGTTGATTTTTGCTTTATAAATTTTCAGTTAACATTTTAGGATGGAAGAGATACAGGGAAGCTGAGACTATAGTACAGGATCTCTCTGTCCCTCTACTCAGTTTTGCTTATTGCTGATATATCAAAGAGATATCCTTACCTTACCAATGCTTTGACATACTTTTAAAACTTTTACATTGTGAATCTGATACATGCTTGACAGCAATCAAAACTCAAGTACTCAATTTTGTCCTTTTCCTTGGCTCATGCTATGCATTGTGGTTCTCCTGTGATGGTGGGCATGCATTTGATCCGAAATCTCTTAGTGTCAAGGCAAACTCATCCCAAAGTCCCTAGAAAATTTTGTACTTAAAATGTACACCATGGGACCAGCACAGGATGCTTGTTCCTAATCCAAAGGAATGGGGATATGGTAATAAAATGGTCCAGAGGGAGAATTTCTCCAAACCAAATCCAAGACCTAGCAGAATAAATCTTAAAAGTTTCAAAGCTGTTTGTCTTCCATGTACATAACTCCCCTTCACTGTGGCCTCTAGTCCAATTGTGGCTGCCTAAAGTATTCCACATTTCCACCTGAAGTCCCATCAGGTCATTCTCTATTTCTTGTGAGCCCCATCCCCACTGGTCTTCTTAATCATCCCCAGAAAAAAACTTGTTATACTAGCTGATTTTGTGTGCCAACTTGACACGAGCTGGAGTTATCACAGAGAAAGGAGCTTCCTTTCAGGAAATGCCTCCATGAGATCCAGCTGTAAGGCATTTTCTCACTTAGTGATCAAGGGTTGGTGGAACCATCTCTGGGCTGGTAGTCTTGGGTTCTATACGAAAGCAAGCTGAGCAAGCCAGGAGAAACAAGCCAGTAAGAAGCATCCCCCCATGGCTTCTGCATCCACTTCTGCCTCCAAGTACCTGCCCTGTATGAGTTCCTGTTCTGACTTCTTTTGGTGATGAAGAGCATTGTGGAAGTGTAAGCTGAATAAACCCTTTCCTCTTGAACTTGTTTCTTAGTCTGGATGTTTTGTGCAGGAATACAAACCCTGACTAAGACAATGGTTATCTCCTGCTTGCCACATTCTGGACTTTCTGAACCTGTTCTTCCAAATTCTTTCCACACACTCATTCATAATGTCCCTCTACATCCTCAGGGTGGCCTAGTCATTCATCAATGAGGGGAGAGGACCTTGGTCCTGAGAATGTTCGATGCCTCAGTGTAGGTGAATGCCACAGTCAGGACGTGGGAGAGCATGGGTTGGTGAGCAGGGGGAGTGGGGATGGAACAGGGTTTTTCCCCACCTTTGGAGGGCAAACTGGGAAAGGAGATACAATTTGAAATGTAAACAAAGAAAATATCTAATAAAAACTAATAAAAAAAATCCACTCATGGCAATCATTTCCCATGTTCTTCAGCTTTCTAAGAATACAGTGACTTACCTGAGATAAGAATTAATCCTAGAGAGGAAAATGGCTCTAGCATTGGGAATGTGCATGAAAGTTCTAGTTCACACCATGGTTAATCCATTGACTAGACGTATAGTGTGTTGTGTGCTGGAGAGCAAGGGCAGGAAGAGGATGGAGGAGCACCTCACCCTACTTGAGCAGGGGTTCTTAACCTTCCTAATGTTGAGACTCTGTAATATTGTTTTTCATGTTGTGGTGACCCTCAATGATAAAAATTATTTTCATTGCAACCTCAAAACTATAATTTTGATACATTATGAATCATAATGTAAATATCTGTGTTTTCTGAAAGGTTCTAGGCAACCCCTTGTTAGGTACCTGAAGGGGTTGTGACCCACAGGTTGAGAACAACTCTAGGGAGTAGGGCATCCATGGACTATCTCAACTCTCAGAGTCTACCCACAGCCCCTGGCAACAGGGGACACTCAGTGTTATTGAATGTTCACCAAATTTAGTAGATCAAGGTTTTCTGCAGAGCAAGGCTTTCCTGTCCTCACTTTTACAAACCTTATAATAGAAATGCTGCCCTGCTTATCCTGATGGAACAGTAATGGGCCTGAGATTCTGGAACATACCCACTTTGAATAATAGCAAGTACTTTTAGGCAGTTTCTGGTCTACTGACATGGATAAATATCTCATTATTTTGCAGGAGAAATGACTACATGGTTGACACTGGCAAAGTCACAATAACTAGACCTACACTGAGAGCTCAGTCCAATGAGTCAAACCATCTAGGCAAGTGTTTATAGTTTCATTCAGCCAGAACTTCAGAGCCAGTGAACCCATCTCTGCCATTAATTGTGTAATGCAGACAGGGTCTTAAACATTAATACTAACTACAGAGAATATTTGAGGGCAAGCTGAGGATCACTTGCTGGCTTTGAATATCTACTTCAAAGATTTTAATTATCTTTATATCAAGTGCTCTGTAAACAATTCAGTCAGCTACACCATATGGTGTGCAAATTTTTACCAAAACTACTGCTTCCAATAGAGTGTTACTGAAGTATGTTAATAGGACATCATTTCTAATTTTATCTTGTTTTGTTAATTTATGTTTGTTAATGTTCTTAGCAACAGACATGAGGCACAGGAAGAGATGCTGAACTACACCAATGAGTCACTCCATTGATCATCAGCTTAAGATAGCAAACAAGTGACTGGAGTGGCCAGAATGGCCTGATGGTTGATAAGCTCCAGTAAGACTTGTAGGTCCATGTTAAGATAGACCTCATCTTCCTCCACTGTCCTTGCATGTAGATTTTAAAATAATCAGAACTTTCAGAAAGGCAACATCTTGCCCGAAAAGAGTGAGAAGCCCACACCTTTTTTTTCTGTGCTTCTTGGAAATGATTTTGGGAAATGCTCAAATACCAGAGCCTGTTTCTTTTCATATTGGAAGAAAAGATTTGCACCATGAACTGAAAATGGGTACCCTAAAGATGTAAACCTAGAGTGGGTCCCCCATGTTTTGGGGGAGCTCCAGTTTCTATGACACATGGAACCCACAGAAAGAAAATGCTTCATCCACTTGGGCAAGTTTCTTCAGCCTTGGAGCTGAGCTCACAATAAATATGGTGTTTTTGCTGCCTCTTATTGCCTCACTGTATTTACCTGGTTCATATAATTTACTATGTGTGAGCATGCCCTAGATGACCAGTCTGAGTCCATTCTAAAAGTTGTTGCTCAGGAGGCAGTAGCTAGAATGGTTTCCTCCTCTGTTGATGAGATCATGTCTTACAGGAAGTGGGAGTTTTCTCCAAAAACTAGAGATTGGTATAGGATGGTAGGATCTTTTTTTTTTTTTTTCTTTTTTCAGAGAGGCTGGTGCAAAGTATATGGAGGATCAGAATCCCACAAATGCAGATCCTCTTGTCCATGGTGAGAATTTTGTAAAGGAGGGTAGGCAGGAAGGTTCTCATTGATTGGCAAAGCAGATCCATGGAACAACATTGTGCCCTTCAGTAAAATAAGGTGGACATGGTGGCTTTTATCTGTCAAACCCTCTCTGGGTAGTGCTGACAAATAATTTCAGTGACAGAAGTACCTGTGTGGGTCACATCAAGCTTTGTGATTAAAGAATAAGTTCTGGATGAGTGGGGATTTATAGAGTCCGAGTTAATGGAGGAAGATGGACAGAAGGAAGCAAAAGAACAAGAGGGAAGAGGAAGGAAGGAAGCAAGGAATGAAGGACAGGAGGGAAGGCAGGCAGGCAGGCAGGCAGGCAGGCAGGAAGGGTTATTTCTGTCTGTTATATTTATATTTTTGGCTATAGTTTTAACAACTATACTTTACCAGAAGTCTATACGACAAACCATGTTCATATACAAATTATAGAAGCAGGTTTGTTATTTACAGAGAGGCAATCAAGGATAGGAGACACTTCTGATCCATTGAAGATAGGGCAATCTTCAGAAGGAGAAAGGGAGGGAAGAAAAAGGGAGGGAAGAGGAGGGTAGCACAGAGGAGAGGGTGGAAAGTAGGAAGAAATGGATGAAACAGTAAAGGAGGAGGAGAAATGAAAACTGGAGAGGGGGAGAGAGTGAGGACTGTGGGGCAAGGTGGGAGGAGGGTAAAAGGAAGAGGGCTCTTCCCCATCACATGCACAGAACAGGAGTAATGCCTGTGATTGACCAGGGCTTGGTTGGATAGTGGAATCTATAAAAGCCTCGGCCCTCACTTTGTTCACTAGAGGAGTGAGTACCAGGTAGCACACTCCTTTTTGTGTGCCTCAGCGGTCCTGGGCATCATGGTCAGAGCAGGTAGAAGATCTGTATTTATATGATAAATCTAATCAGAGAGGCAATCATGAGCAAAGTCTGAGAAGGAGACAGTCGGCCTCGCATAAAGACCACCTGTTTGGTGACAACTGTCCACATCAGCATAGGCTCTAGTCCTGTGTCTCGGAGTCCATGGGGCTGATAAGCCAGAGACTCTCCTTTCACCAGGGGATCAAAATCTTTCTCAAATTTCTAGTAGTTGGTTCTCATAATATATTCTTGGAGTGCCATGATATGTTGTATGGGTCCTGCCCACTCTCAAATATATCAAGAGCTCCTGCCCATTGTTCACATTCCTCAAGCCTTACTTGGTAGGACTGAGACTTCAGATATGGAAACTGCCTGGATTGTGCATCAGCTATCTTGGCTGTGTACATGCTACCTATCAGTAAAGAAGATAGCAACCCCCAGGGCAGAGGCAGGGGATCTAGTCACATTAACTAGTATCCTCATCTTGGGCATAGGCTATTTGAGAATGATTCTGCCCAAGCTCCTGAACATGCTGTATTTGCAGCTTATGGCAGTGTTGGGTTCCCACAGGCAGCTGCTCCCATAAAGCTAGACTTCTGCTGTCGGATGTGTTCTCAGGCACACCTGAGGCTCTTCCATTGCATCTTCATGAGTGTATCATGCTGGCATTCTCTCTCTTCAAGAGTACAACACCCTGGCATGCTGTCATCCTAGGCCTAACCCCCCCACCCCCCATCTTCTGATCTTGGTATGTGATATGGCTCCTGGGGTTTCGATGGCTCCAGTCCTCTGTTTAGTTGTGTAGTCTGGTGGGGCAGTGATGCCTCTTTGAGAGTCTTATCTGTGGGTGATTTGTTTTCTTGCCTAGATTATTTGACTGACTTCTAGAGATGCATACAAAATCTACAGTAGTGATTGGTACAGCTCTGAAGATCTCTCTGGGTGCTGGGATTTTATCCCTGACTTTCAAATTTGTAGCCCTTTTTTATTTCCTAATATCCCCCGTGTCTGCAAGTGTGCTCTAACCTCTGACACCAGGAAGTCAGTCAATAAACCCCAGTCTCTTTGATCCAAAGGATTATGGGATTGCTTTTTATGCAAAGAGAGACATCAGGATAAGCAAACACAGAAAGGAAAGGCCCTTAGGAGCAAGGGGGGGGGGTGGTTGGAGGAGCTGGAGGAACACTGACAGAATTTGCAATGCAAACTTTCCTGGACATTTGAGCCTCTTCATCAGTTGGAAGCACTCAGACAAGACAGGCCCCAGAGCGGGTGAGTGTTCCTGCCCTGCATGCAACATACCCTGTGAGTGCAGCAAACAACTTGAGTTTTCTATTTTGTTGACCACACATAGGCTCAGACTTACTGTATTTCTGAAGGGATGGGATCCTTGTAGACTGATCACCAAGGTCTTCTGACTTCCATATCTCAGATTCCTAGAAATCCACCCAAGGCATAAAAATGCTATCTTGCCTGTGGCCTCCCTCCACAAAGGGCAATTTCTAAGTATCTGCAGAAGGCTGGCCAAGAACCCCTAGAGGGCCCAATTTGGGGAACTCAAAGTCCCAAATATAAAGCAGCATAGGCTTTGGCCCACAGTCCATGAACACCCTCATTTATACCTTAAGTGTTCTGTATATAGCTTATATTCCTCACCAAAGTGTTAATACAAAATAAATAGTTACTGTATTGTGTCTGTTGCCTAAGAATAACAATGAGGAAAACTCCATTTGTGTCCAGGGAAGTTAACATTTTTGAAACTTTTGAATCTGAGATCAGTTGAATTTTCGGGTGAGGAACACATGGACAAATGATCAGAGCCCAGGCCTCTTCAGACAGATAAATGTGC
>JADRCD010153700.1:0-36679 GCA_019843815.1 Montemys delectorum | reverse complement strand
AAAAAAAGGATGAAACTTTTTGTGTAACATTTCTTTTTATTTAATTTATATTATTTATTTATTATATGAGTACACTGTCGCTGTCCTCAGACACACCAGAAGAGGGCATCAGATCTCATTATGGATGGTTGTGAGCCACCTGTGGTTGCTGGGAATTGAACTCAGGACCTCTGGAAGAGCAGTCCACTGACTTAGCCACTGAGTCATCTCTCCAACCAGTATGTTACATTTCGTTATGCCCCTCTCTCCCCAGTACTGACCAAAGGCTAAGTATGCTTTTCCGGGCACTCTGAGTTGCGTCACTATTTCTCCTATTCCCTTTATCCTTTTGCCATGTAGACGAGACACCTCACTTGCCAATGGTGTGGCTGTCAACCCCTTTTCCATTTCTCTTCTATTAGCTGTCAACGTTTACAACTTCGCTGCCTTGTTTTTCTCTAAACTCTAACAAAGTTGTTCTCAGGTTTCGCTTTGAGTCAATTTCTAAATTCTTTTATTAGTAAGAGTGAGGTTGCGGGGTGGTGGTGGCGCATGCCTTTAATCCCAGCACTTGGGAGGCAGAGGCAGGCAGATTTCTGAGTTCGAGGCCAGCCTGGTCTACAGAGTGAGTTCCAGGACAGCCAAGGCTACACAGAGAAACCCTGTCTCGAAAAAAACCAAAAAAAAAAAAAAACCCCAAAAAAAAGAAAATGTGCAAAATTGACTTGTACTTTCCTGTACATTTCACTTAGACAATGTGTTTCTCCACTGTAAAGTTACTGTCTGTCCTTTTAAATGTTTTGTAGGGAATTAGATAACAAGCTATATAAAGATATGGTGAACTGCAAAAGCCCTTTGATTCAGCAAGTGAAAGAGGAGACAAAGTTCTAGGGTGCTTACTGATACTTTTATAGTATATAACAATTAAAAATAGCCTATATTCCTATTATTAGTGTATTTGGTTTAGTAAATTATTCATACAATAGAATACATGCAGTCACTAAAGTATAAGACAAAGTGTATTGGTAACAATAAAAATAAGTCTACAATATAGTAAAGAAAGCAAGTAAATACATTGCATTATGTGGTCCAGTTAAAAAATATAATTTATAAATTTATTTGTGTAGTATATGTGTGCATTTGCACATGGGATGTGTGGTGGTTTGAATAGGTTTGGTGTTTGAAGCTTGGCTCAGGGAGTGGCACTATTAGGAGGTGTGGCCTTGTTGGAGGTGTGGCCATCACTGTGTAGGCAGGCTTTGAGGTCTCCTATGCAAGCTTCACCCAGTGCGGAACACTTTCTTCTTGGCTGCTTTCCAATCAAGATAATGAACTCTCGGCTCCTCCAGCATCTTATCTGCCTGCACACTGCCATGCTTCCCGCCATGATGGTCATGGACTAAAACCTCTAAAACTGTAAGCCAGCCGCAATGAAGTGTGTTCTCTTATAAAAGATGCCTTGGTCATAGTGTCTCTCTACAGCTATAACACTAAGACGGGATGCATGCTGGGAATCAGAGGGCAACTTTGTGCCGTTATTTCTCCCCTTCTACCTTTTGGACTGAGGTCATCACGTTTGAGGGAAAAGTAGTTTTATCACTGAGCCATCTTGCCAGTCTTCTCAATATATTTTTATACATACTAGGACTTGATGAGCCTTTCCCAGTTGTGACCCTTTTTGCCTGTGACCCTATTTACCCAATCTTAAGTACAGAGGTATATACAATGGTATACAAATCAGACATTCACTGATAGTAAATTCCAACGACATTTATTTTGGTTCTTTGGGACCAGTGAGATGGCTCAGCCGGTAAAGGCACTTGATGCCAAGCCAGCCTGTGTGCATTCCATCATTGGGACTCTCCAACTTGTTCTCTGACCTCCAAATGTCTGCCACAGTGTGGGTCAACACAACATATATACACTAAAATGTAATAAAGAAAACAATTTTTTGGTGTAGTATAATTTTAAAAATATAAATATTTAAAATATATTTAAATTCACATATATGAATTCATCTGTGTGAGTATATGTGTATGTACGGATGACCATGGGAGGCAGAAGAGGGAGTAGGATCCCCTGGGGAGAGAGTCACAGGGAACCCAGGTGGGGTAGCTCACAACCCCACAGGGTGCTGAGAATTGAATTTGAGTCCTCTGCAAAAGCAGTAAGCTCTCTTAAGTGCTGAGCCATCTCTCTAGCCCCTAGAATAATTTAACATAATACTTTTTATTAAAGATAAAAGCAAATTTGCTCTATTGAGACTTTTTGTTTTGTTTTGTTTTTTTGAGACAGGGTTTCTCTGTGTAGCCCTGGCTGTCCTGGAACTCACTCTGTAGAGTTCGAGGCTGGCCTCGAACTGAGATCCCAGTGCTGGGATTAAAGGCTTGTGCCACCACCGCCCAGCCAAGACATGTGTTCTTGTTTACATAAAGAAATCTTGAGTTGGGTGTAGTGGATCTTGCCTTTAATCCCAGCACTCAAGAGGCAGAGGTGGATCTCTCTGAGTTGGAGGCCAACCTGGTCTACAGAGCAAGTTCCAGGACAGCCAGGACCCTGACTACACAGAGAAACTATCTAGAAAAAAAAAAAAAAAAAAAAAAAAAACAGGATGGAAGAGAGAGAGAAAAAGAGAGAGCGAGAGAGGGAGAGAGAAGGAAGAGGAGGGCTTGGTTGAATATTTGACACTATTGGTCATCTTTAGTTTTTCATAGTTAATTAGTATCTTGATTTATAATTGTCAGTGCTAAGAACACTGTTTCTCACGATACAAAATAGCAGAAGTCTACTTTGGTCTGTTTTAAAAATTGTTGGAAATTCTGTCCAATCCAAATTAAAGCCCACTGAATAATTTTTAAAAATGAAATGCAAGTCAGCAACTCAAACCAGTAATGCATGGAAACAAAGATTCAGTTCTCTATGCAGAGATCTAGCCACCATAGGATTGCTGCTAGGGAGGCTAACTCAATCTAAAGACTGTACCCTGGTTGGATACACGATGATGAACGACGGAAGGGGAATATTAGATGTCTCTGTCTTCTGTAGAGAAACCACGATGCTTAAGAGCAAAGATGGTGAAAATACTGCAAGTCACAACACAGGACGGCCTCCAGCAGGAGTGTTCAGGCAGGGTTTGTCGCTGCCTGTGTGACAGCACCCGCAGAGCGAACGTGCAGGGGGTTCAGAATCAGGCTGCAGAGAAGTCCGATGCACACGCTGAGTGTTGCCAAGAACTCCGAAGCAGTTTGCGTTTAATTTTGAAATAACTTTTGGTTGTTAGGCTTTCAAAAACCGTTTACTGTTGCCAAATATTTTGTGACTCCACATTTAGAAGTCGAGAGCCACAGTTTAGGAAGCTGGGATTTATACAGTTATATGTCATATACAAACATATACACATATATGCAGTCACTAATTTCCTTATGTGTGTACATTTTCATTAGAAGTTTTACAGTGGTTACACAACAAAAGTTGCATATTAAAGAAAATATGAGCTTTTCTGGTGTATTAAGGTGGAAAAGATAACCAAAAATGAAAGTCATAGAATTCTTCTACCAACAAACAGAAGATAGAAAATGGCAGTTCTGGTTGCCTACTGATTATGTGTATTTGAAAGATTTAGGCTACCGGTTTGTATCTGATAAACTCTAAAAGCCTTTTAACTCTTGCATTTCTTTTCTTTTCTCTTTTGGTTTGGTTTTTCAACAGGGTTTCTCTGGGTAGCCCTGGCTATTAAGGAGCTTGCTCTGTAGACCAGGCTGGCCTCCAACTCAGAGAAATCTTCCTGCCTCTGCCTCCCCAGTGCTTGGTTTAAAGGCATGCACCACCCATGCCCGGAGAGCCCCCCCCCCCGCCCCAATTCTTGATTGGTATGATTCTCTCAAATTATAAAATCAGATAATATTTTTAAAAGTCGTCGGTCTTGATCCCCCTCAATTCTTGATTGGTATAATTCTCTCAAATTATAAAATCAGATAATATTTTTAAAAGTCGTCGGTCTTGAACTCTCTGGCAGTTAATAGCACTATGTGTTTCATTCAGTGGCGGGTGTGGAAAGTAAGACAGAGGAAGGGCGCATTTCAGTCCATCTCGGCCCATTGATATTTTTTTAAGAATGAGCGTATTTTTTTTTTTTTCTTTCTGTCTTTTTTTTTTTTTTTTTGAGGCTGCGTTTGAGGCAAGCACTGACAGAGGGAAGCGGGACTCAGAAAAAAAGGTCCAAGAAGCTCCAGGTGAATCCAGCCGAGGAATCCACGCCCTTCCCAACCACCTGCGAGGGAAGGAAACACGGAAGGCTCAAGAATGTCACGGCCCGTGTCCCGACGTCACTCCCGAGGCGCCCAGAGGCCAGAAGTAGGGTGTGCAGGGTCTCCGCAGACCCCACGTGGCGTCGCCACCGCCGCCACCGCAAGGCTTGGGGCGGGGCAGGCAGACGCGGCTAGAGGCTGCGGGGCGGGGCGACAGTACGCGTGCGCGGAGGGGGCGGGGCTGCCGGGGGTCGGCCGGACCCGAGAGAGGGGCGGGGCAGCAGGTGAGCGCGCGCTTAGGGGCGGGGCGCTGGCCGCGCGTGCGCGGAGGGGGCGGGGCGCGCTGCGTAGGGGTGGGCCCTGCTCCTCCCGGTCCGGCGCCTAGGCCTACGGTCTGAGCTCCTCCCCGGCTGGGTCTCTCTCCCCTCCCTTTGGCGGTTCCTCCCTCCTCCGGCAGCCAGGCAGCATGGCGGCGGTGGAGACGCGGGTGTGCGAGACGGACGGCTGCAGCAGCGAGGCCAAGCTCCAGTGTCCCACCTGCATCAAGCTGGGCATCCAGGGCTCGTACTTCTGCTCGCAGGTAGCCGCCCACCCCGCGCCCCTCCGGCCCTCCGCCTCTGGGCCTTGTCGCCTCCCGCTCGGGCCTCAGAGCGGCCCGGGCCTCGGGAGCCGGCCGCCGGCGCTCGCGGGGGCGGAAGCTGACCTGGGGCGGGTTCGGGCCAGGCATCCGCGGCCCCGAGGGCGGCCAGGTGTGTGCGCAGGTAGGGGCGCGCGGGAACCGGTAGCCCGTGACCTCCGCCCGAACCAGGGTCGGGTCTCTGGGCGCCACGGTCCGCGCTCCCAGGGTTTCTCTCCGGTGCCTGTGCAATCCGGGACGGAGACGGAAGCGACCTGCCGGGGCCTCGGGCTGGCCGCAGTCTCCTGTAGAGGACAGCTAGTTTCAGCCCCACTTCTTTTGTGTTTTACTATGGTGCTTTGGCATTTAAGCAACTTTGAGTGTAGGTATGGAGGAGGGGGGGGTTTGTGTAATTCATTCTTTTCCGTTGGCATCTCAGATTATTAATCTGAGAACTGGTAAGGTAAAGAGATGAGTCACTTATTCTGTTACTGAAGTTCCTAGGGAGTAGAAAGGACAGTTCTCTCAAGGGTTATGCTTGAAGGCTCCGATGTCGAAGTTTTTGTGCAATTGAGCAAACACAGCACTGAGTGGGGCCCTGACAAGGAGTGTGTGTTTATCGAACAGTATTTATGTTCCGTTGTGTTTCGAGACTCAGAATAATGGCGAGGTAAGCAGTAATAGGTATTAGGCTCTTAGCTACGATTTGTTGAGGACAAGCATGCGAATATTGATAATAAACTGACAGGTTCCTGGGAGAGGGGAGTTAATCAATAGTCCAGACCTTGGCATGTTAATTCCTCTGCGATCTTGAGTAAGTGAAATTACTTAAGTTCCCGAGTTCCAGTGTTACTCTCTATAGACTGAATGACGATACTTTTTCCTTCTGTATTGTACAAGATTGTGCTGACAGTGAAATTGAGGAAGACCCTGTAGCCCTATAATTTCAGACGTTTTGTTTTTTTAAAGGATTCAGTACAATTTAATGCTTGGTATCTAGATAAAGTTGAATAAGAATAATTATGTCACCAGTGGTAGTGACCCATGCCTTTAATCGAAGCACTTGGGAGGCAGGCAGGCAAATCTCTCAGTTCTAGGACAGCCTGGGGTTCCTCAGAGAAGCCCTATCTCTGTAGTGGGGCTGGGGGAGGGGGAGAAGAGTTTTATGAAAACAGCAAAAACAACTTTTCTAAGATAAAGTAGATGAAAAGGTAAATATAAGATACTGTAGCATTGCAGGAGCCCTTCACTGTTGTATGGTCTTGCTTTTACAGAGTATATGACCCTTGACCGTGCTCCCCCCCCCATCACTTTCCAAGCGTTGCACATGGAGGAGAGAGACATGTTGCTTGATCTCAAAATAGCTTTGAAGCTATCAGCCTGGTGCAGGGCCTCTTGTGGCTTTAACATTTTCCAGTTTAACTTACTGAGTTCTGTGTGGAACCTGGATTTAAAACAAAAAATTTGCTATGAAAATTGTATGCCATCTGAATAGTTCCATGTGTATAGTTCATACGGTGTTTAAAGTAGGGAAGTGCTGGGTGTGCTGGCATGTACCTTTAATCCCAGTGCTTTGGATGTAGAAGCTGATAGGACTCTACTAGGCCAACCTGGTTTACTTACATAGTGAGCTTTAAGGCCAGCCCTTGCTAAATAATAAGACTCTTATCTCAAAAAAAGTAAAGAAAACAAACAAACAAACAAACAAAAATGGCTGGGCTGAAGAGATGGCTCAGTGGTTAAGAGCACTGACTAGCTGCTCTTCCAGAGGACCTGAGTTCAGTTCTCAGGCACCGGGCACATGGTGCACAGGCATACTTGAAGGCAAAGCACCCATACACATACAATAGAAATGAAATCTTAAAAACAACTGGGTGTGGGCTGGAGACATGGCTCAGTGGTTAGGAGCACCGACTGCTCTTCTGAAGGTCCTGAGTTCAAATCCCAGCAACCATATGGTGGCTCACAACCATCCATAATGTGATCTGATGCCCTCCTCTGGAGTGTCTGAAGACAGCTACAGTGTTGTTATATATAATAAATAAATAAATCTTTAAAAACAAAATAAAACAACAACAACAAAAAACCCACCTAGGTGCAATTGTGGGTTAATGTGTACTGACACTATCTCCCAAATTGGTTATCCAGTACCAAGAGGTCAGCTCAGAAGTCACATATACATAAGGATCGTTATATGGTCTGAGAAGGTCATATTTCTATGTGTAGAAACACACACACACACACACACACACACACACACTCACTCTTACAAAGTAATAGAGGCCACAGGATTAAGAGCAAGGAGGTTTATGGGGAGGGTTGGAGGGAGTGAAGAGAAGGGGAAAACAACATAGTTATAAATTAAGAATATATAAATGCTTAAAAGCATACTGTTCATCAAAAAAGAATAGAACATCCAAGATTTTTATGAGTGTAGCCTGTGCTAGAGTCTGTATGTGTATTACCCGTATTACTGTTTTCCATGTAATTAAATATACCCAGAATAGCTTATGATATCTTTCTCTATTCCTATTCTTACCTCCCATGGCTAGTTTGTAAAATTTGCCACTGAATCAGTTGTAGTGGTTCATTTCTCCACTGTAATTCCTCACTTTATAGACAAAGCACTCAAATATAGAGACTAGGTCTTAGTATCCAAGTCACTTTTCCCACGGTCATGCGGATTCAGTAATGAGGTTCTTACTGCTTTAGGCGTTCTGACTTCACAGTTAGAGCAGCTCTTCTCACGCTAGGTGGATTACCTTCTGTAGTCAAGGGCTGTGTCCATATTCTTTACTTACCCAAAATGTTGCTTGTCCCCTGGAATCACAGCTCTTCTGTCAGCTGCAGTAGAGATGAAGCCACTGTAACTTTTCCTAAACACAGTTGCACGGTGCTGAGCCTAAGACTTTTCCTCACCGTTCGGATGTTCTTTCCATGCTTTTTCCTTCCTCTCACTCTTTGGTTCCCTAATACTGGCCAGCTTGTCTTTGGAACCAAGCCAAACCAAACTACCTTTTTATAGCACCAAAACACTTGTATGCCATGTTAATGACTTGCAGCTACCTTACCTGTTCAGCAGTGTCTTTGATCAAGTGAGCTATCCTTCTCAGGGCCCAATGCTCCTTCCCTGTTACTGTACTTTGTAGGCCTCGAGTGGTCAGCACATTGAATGAATGAGTGACTACCTGAAAAGGAGAACAGGGCCCCTCTGCTGTGTGACGTCGTGCATGCAACTTCTGGCTTGCATTATCTTTTGAAAATGGAAGCACCGAGAACTCCTGTCGTATGGTTTTGATAGGTGAAATGAATAGGCAAGGCACTGACCAGAAAAGTAAACTATATAAATAATTTTAATTAAAAAACCATTTTTTTTCGAGACAGGGTTTCTTTGTATAGCCCTGACTGTCCTGGAACTCAACTTTGTAGACCAGGCTAGCCTCGAACTCAGAAATCCAAGTGCTGGGATTAAAGGCGTGCGCCACCACCGCCTGGGCCTAAAAAACCATTTTTATCTGAATTGTTTCAATTTAAGAAATTTTCTTCCTTTAATGGAATAAGACCCATTATCCGAAGGCTGTGATGTTTGTATTACTAAATTAGTAGCAGTTGCATATGCCTTTTTTTTTTTTAACCTGTAAGGGCTCTGTTTTGGTTTTTTGAGATGGAGCAGAGGTTTTTTTCATTGTTTTCTGGAGTTCCTTGTGTCAATATGTGCTCAAGTCGTTAAGTGAAGGATGAAAGGAGTGGGCCTGCTGTGGAAAGTGGGATTCTACACTTGCATTATCTTTTTTTCTTTTTAGAGATTTATCTATTTATTTTATGTATATGTGCACACTGTAGGTGTACTGATGGTTGTGAGCCATCATGTGGTTGTTGCGAATGAAGATTGCTTACTCTGGTTGGCCCGACTTGCTCCGGCCTAAAGATTTTATTATATCTAAGTACACTGTAGCTGACTTCAGACGCACCAGAAAAGGGCTTCAGATCTCATTATGGGTGGTTGTGAGCCACCATGTGGTGGTGGGATTTGAACTGAGAACCTTTGCAGTCAGTGCTCTTAACTGCTGAGCCATCTCGCCAGCCCTCATCTTTTTAAAGGATGGATGATACACTAGACAAAGGTATCTGTTGACTGTGACTGAACTTAAAATTTCAGTTCCTCTCCCCTTCCCCCTCCCCTCCCCTTCCTCTCCTCTCCCCTCCCCTTCCTCTCCTCTCCCCTCCCTTGCCCTCCCCTCTCCCCTCCTCTTCTCTTATTTTCTTGTTGTGTTTTTTTTTGAAGCAGGATTCCTTTGTGTAGCCTGACTGTCCTGGAACTCACGCTGTAGACCAGGTTGGAATTCAGGCCCCAAGTGCTGGGATTAAAGACATAATCTACCTCACCCAGCTAAAATTTGAGTTTCTTGACTTCTGTTATTTAGCCAGGTTCTGTTCTGCTCATTGTCTTGCCCTAAGCCAGGTAATTAGCTGAGAAGGAAGTAAAGAAGGAAGTAGTATAAATCTGCTACTGTTTGTGGCCATCGGAACTTAGAACGTCAGTGGAGGAGAGTGCATTGGCAGTGAGCCGTGGTCAGTGGAGGAGAGTGCATTGGCAGTGAGCCGTGGTCAGTGGAGGAGAGGGCATTGGCAGTGAGCCGTGGGTGGTGGGTGGATGGCTACGTCCTTCAGTGGGGAAGAGGGTTACTAAGAACATGGAACTAGCTGGCGGTCTGCATGTATGTATGTGTGGAGTGCGAGTGCACGGTATTCTTGGAGGTCAGAAGCGGTCATCAGATCCTCTGGAGTTAAGGATGGTGTGAGTCCCCATGTGGGTGCTAGGAACTGAACTAGGGTCCTCTGCAACTCAGCAAGTGCTCCTTCCTTCCTGCTGCTGAGCTGCCCTGGCTCCAGCCTCATATATTGAAAACAGACCTAAAGAAGGAAAAATATTTGACAGTAAGTATTGGTTAGGACATTTGGGTAATTTTTTTTTTTGAGATAAATTCCTATTCTGTAGTTCAAGAAGCTGGGCCTTCCCTGAGCACCACTAGCTTAGATTTTTATGCTGGAATAACAGGCATATGCCCAACTTAGTTTCTGGACAAATTCTTAGAACTCATTCTTTCAAAATCACAATGACAGAATACTAACTCTTTAGTCTGTAGATTACTAGTACATACTAGTTGTGCATGTCAATGAGCTGGCCATCAGACTCTCCTTCTTCCCTGGTCAGTGATGCCCCTGCCCTCTGTCACTTGGCTCACATGTAACAGGTGTTGCCTGCTTTGCTTCTCAGCCACAAGTGTCATGTGCCATTTTACAAAAATGGATAGGAGAAAGAATTGACCAACCAGAAGTGAAAATATGACAAAGAAATGATAAATGGGATAATATTGATATGAAAATAAACCAAATATAGAGATGTAAAAGACATGTTTTGGGCTGGGCGGTGTTAGTGCACGCCTTTAATTCCAGCACTTGGGAGGCAGAGGCAGGCGGATTTCTGAGTTCGAGGCCAGCCTGGTCTACAGAGTGAGTTCCAGGACAGCCAGGGCTACACAGAGAAACCCTGTCTCAAAAAAAAAAAAAAAAAAAAAAGAAAAACAAAAAAAACCAAAACAAAACCATGTTTTGGGGAAGCTAGATAAATGGTGCAATATTAAGAACATTTGCAGTCCTCACCGTAATGCAATAAAAGTTAAAAAAAAAAAAAAACATTTGCAACTCCTGCAGAGGTCTTCTTCAGTTTCTAGCTCTTACATGGGATGTCTTACACCTGCCTTAAAGTTCTAGCTCCTGAGGTTCTCATGTTGTTTGTTGTATGCTTGTGTGTGCACTATCTTACCCTTTACAAAAACAAGTCTTTAAAAAATATTGGTGATGTGGGATTGTTGACATTGCAGGCTTTCTAAAGATCTTAGATATGCAACCAGAAGAAGCAAGATATGTATGTGCATGCGTGCATGCGTGTGTGTGTGTGTGTGTGTGTGTGTGTGTGTGTGTGTTTATATACACATTTTGACATAAATGTTGGAAGCATCTCATCTTTGGGAAGTGGCACTAACTCATACTGTAAGTGAAGTACTGGGCTCCAGGTTAGACATTCAGCCATATAAGATGGTTCCTTACCATGTTACAGTGCATGAAACAAATAGTAAGGTGAACATTCCATAACTAATCCCGTAGTTTAAGTTATAAAGAAATACATAGGGCTATGAAAAGGGAGGAGTAAGGGAGGGTCGAATTATGTTAAGGATGAGT
This sequence comes from Montemys delectorum, assembly GCA_019843815.1. Classification (NCBI taxonomy): domain Eukaryota; kingdom Metazoa; phylum Chordata; class Mammalia; order Rodentia; family Muridae; genus Montemys; species Montemys delectorum. Next base: position 25,594 of record JADRCD010153700.1, on the reverse strand, counting down.
CTGTTCTAGCAGCAGTAGATACCACAAGGCTTCAGGCTAGAGAACAACCGTAACAGACTTGAGCACATGACAGAGCTGCTTTCCAGATAAGTACCTAGAGTTAAGACTTTTTTTTTTCTTTTTTTTTAAAAAAGATTTATTTATTTATTTTATGTGTATGAGTACACTGTAGCTGTATGGATGGCCGTGAGCCATCATGTGGCTGCTGGGAATTGAACTCAGGACCACCCCGCTCGCTCTGCCCCGCTCGCTCTGGCATAATTCACTGTTGCTGTCTTCAGACGCACCAGAAGAGGGATGGTTGTGAGCCACCATGTGGGTTCTGGGATTTGAACTCAGGGCCTTCGGAAGAGCAGTCAGTGCTCTTACCTGCTGAGCCATCTCTTCAGCTGAGTTAAGACTTTTTTTAAAGCTTCTGACAGAAGAAGCATAGAGGAGGAATGGTTGTTTTAGCTTACAGTTTAAGAAGGGATAGTATCCATTTTACTGACATATAGTGTGAAAGCTGATGGGTTGGTCACATTGTATTTGCTGTCAGGAAGTGTAACCAGACATCAGATCTCAAGGTTTGCCCCAGGGACCTACTTCTTCCCACAAGAGTCCTTCCTAAAGGCTCTACAGCCTTCCCAAATAGTAATGCCAGTTAGTTAGGGAGTAAGTGTTCAGACACTGTGCAGGGGTGGGGTGGGTAGCAATACTTGTATTAGGTGTTGCAGGCACCGTGTACTCCATGCAAATAAATGCTCTACCACTGAACCATAACTCTAGCCTTAGATTACTTCCTGAATTGATACTATGAGTTGATGTCATTTATTAAGCCTTCTCTAAATATTTCTACTACAAATCTTTATGTTTTAGTCTGCATATTTATTTTTATATTTTTGAGATAGTGTCTCAATGGGTAGTCCTGACAAGTGGAGAACCCACCTGCATGCCCCTGTCTCTAGAGGTGTGGTATTAAAGACCTGTACTACTGCCTGACCAATAACTGTTTCTTCATTGTAACAGCCCCTAAAATGTTTCTGATTAAGGAAGGCCTGGAACTGATTCCTTGTTTGCTCTTTTAGGAATGCTTTAAAGGAAGCTGGGCGACTCACAAGTTACTACATAAGAAAGCAAGTAAGTAACATTGCGTAGTATCCTATGCCCTTTGCTTTGCAGAGCTTTGTCTTAGTGTCAGAACTTCCTTTAGTTCAGGAAGTATGTGTTTGAGTGTTCTGAAAGAATGATCCTGACATCTGGAATTATTATTTTTTTGGTAATATGAAATAAAATATATGAATTATATCTGCTTAATCTTGTTTCATGGGTTTAGTATGAGAACATGAGACCGTTGCTAAGATAGGTGGATCTAGCTTGGCCAGTACCTGATAGTGCCCTAATCTTTTGGTGCTCTTGTGTCTTTGCTAGAAATGTATGTATATTGTAGACTGAGGATGCAGTATTGTTTGATGTTACTTGGCCAGGTCTCTGTTGCCCTGTAGCTGATAATGGTCTTAAACTCCTGACCTCCCTGTTTCTACCTCCCAAGTGCTGGATTATAGGCATGTGTCACCGTACCCTGTTCATTTTGGGCATATCTTATATGACCCCACAAAATGAAACTATTAACTGTTTCTTAGCTATTGTCATCCACATTGATGTGATGTTTATTCAGGATAGCCTTTCTGTATCTGCTCCTTAGTCATTAGTGTGGCTGACCTGACACAGCCTACAGTGGTTACCTAGAAATTGACAAGGACTTGCTATGTATGCATAAAGTAGTACCATCTGATGATGTAGGCTTGCCAGGTAGTACATGGTAGTTGGTGTAAGTGTAAACTTTCTGTCTTCATGATTTTGGTGCCTTGTACTCATCTGGTTGTCTTTTAGTTGGTCGAATAAACTTTGTTAGTTTGCTTCACCAAAGTAGCTGAGGTTAGTCAAACCAACTTTGAAGGAAAAGGAAATAAAAATACTAAAAAGATACATTTTTCATGGTGGTAAAATATCATCTGTGCTTAGTGAGAGTTCTGGGTTATCCAGAGGAGGAAATTTAGTCTGTGAGTAGGACGTGCTGTAAGCGAAAGTTCACCAAAGCATAAAGGAAGAGATTAACTGCTTTTGGTTTGTTGTTCCCTTTAATGGATGTATGTGGCTTGGAGGTCATGTATTTTGGGACTTACATTGAATGAAATCTGATGCTCTTTGGCATACTGCCTGCATCTTTATCTAGCTAGACCTATGGCACTGTGGTTTTTGAAAAACAGTGCAGTGTCCATTGCTTTCACGGCTGTTTACAAAGTTTTGCTACCAGCCTCAGCTCATCTCAGGATTACTAGGAATCTAGTGCTTGTGTAGCATTTGGGACTCAGATGAAATGGATCCTGAAATGAAAGCTTTCTTAAACTTTCAGGTGTAAATTTCTAGTGAGCTCTATGTAATAGAGATTAGAAAAGAACTTGCTGTGTTTCAGCTCTTGTTCGTCTTGATGGCTTTGTCCTGTTTGTTTGTGGTCTGCTTTCAATTCTCTTGAAAATAATAGTGCTTGCAGAAGGGCAGAGACTGATCTGCAGGGAGCTGTGGTATGAAAGGTTTCCTCTTCCTTCCTCCTCCCTGGGAGTGGGGCTAACAAAAACCTTTGAATCTGTCTTGAGACAGAAGGAAGCTAAGGGTTTGTTGTTGGTGGTGTTTAAATTTCATTTATCATTACATGTCATACGTGTGGGGGGACATAGTTTTCTGCTTTTACTATGTGGGGTATTAGAGATCAAACCCCAAGCATGACTTGAACTTAATAATCCTCCTCCTGTCTTAGTCTCCCAACTGCTGGGAATTCAGATTTGTACCACAGTGCTCAATGAATCTTGATTGTTCTAGTGTAGATTAAGAAAGACATATTCCCAGAGGTTCTTGTTTCAGACAAACCACTTCATGCTAATTTTACCTAAAGCAAGCATCAGTTGTCATTTTGAAGAATTTTCAATAGTACTTGAATCTAGTGACACTGAATGGAGTCTATTTTTGTCTTGGGTTCATAAATAGTTTTGTATTGATTAAAACCTTCACTTAAAAGCCAATGAATGGTTGAATTAGAAATTGTTTTTTTATGTAAGTTTGCTTTGGGGTGATTTAAGATCACTGATCTTAAGAGAATAGAATTCAGCTGTTAAGTCTGATTTCAGATGGGAAGGTTTTGCTCCTCTTCGATTTTTATTTTTTTTTTATTTTTTTATTTTTTTTGGTTTTTCGAGACAGGGTTTCTGGCTGTCCTGGAACTCACTCTGTAGACCAGGCTAGCCTCAAACTCAGAGATCTGCCTGCCTTTGCCTCCCAAGTGCTGGGATTAAAGGCGTGCGCCACTACTGCTGGGCCCTATTTGATATCTTAAAATTAACTGTATGAATTGACATTGTAGAGAGCATATACTTACCATTGAGAGCCGCTCTGTTGGAGACTGCACAGCGTGTGTCTAGGGGTGCTTCTTCCCCGACACTGAGATCTGAGAGGGTCGCAACGCTTTCTCAGGTTAGATTGGATGCTTGCTGGGTTTTTGTTCCACTAAATGAGAATTGAAGTAAGCTGCTGTTGAGTAGCCTGCTGCTGAAGCATCCTTTTCCCTCTTTCTTTTCACATCCATCATCTCTCTTTCTTCCAGAAGATGAAAAGGCAAAGCGAGAAGTATGTTCCTGGACTGTGGAAGGCGACGTTAACACTGATCCATGGGCAGGCTACCGGTACACTGGTAAACTCAGGCCACACTACCCACTGGTAAGAATGTAAAGGAATTAGACTGTAGCATTGTGTAAAGCAATTTTCAGTTTTCTGAGATTGGTGCTTGTAATTTTTATTCCAGTAGTGAATCATGAACAGGGTTGTCTTCTGATTGAAATGTACATTCTAGCTCTCAGGCTGTATTATTTAGTCTAGTAGGGACAATTGGCAGTTGTGGAAGAAGTGGAAAGTTTTTAGATGTAAAAACTAAAACTTCATTAATTTTGTAGAAGAATGGTGTATGTTACTGCTTTTGTACAATTTTCTTTTTTTAAAGATTTATTTATTTTATTTATGCGTGTGAGTACACTGTAGCTGTACAGATGGTTGTGAACTTTCATGTGGTTGTTGGGAATTGAATTTTAGGACCTTGGTCTGGTCCAAAGATTTACTTATTATTACAAATAAGTAAGTAGCTGACTTCAGACACACCAGGGCATCAGATCTCATTATGGGTGGTTGTGAGCCACCATGTGGTTGCTGGGATTTGAACTCAGGACCTTCAGAAGAGCAGTTAGTGCTCTTACCCGCTGGGCCATCTTGCCAGCCCTACAGTTTTCTTAATATGACCCATCATAACCTAATTACAATGGCTCAGGTACCACTCCTATTCCTTTCTGTAGGACTCAAAAGTTTTTTTTTAGTTGTGTGAGGATTTCATGCATAAAAACAGTATGTTTTGATCAGACTCAGCTCAAACTCCTCCATTGTTGTTTCTTTTTTTTTTAAATTTTTTTAAAAAAGATTTATTTATTATTATAAATAACTATACTTTAGCTGTCTTTAGACACACCAGAAGAGGGCATCAGATCTCAGTACGGGTGGTGCCATTGTGCCATGGGTAGGGCTGCGCACCAGAGCATAGGCACACTATTAGGGACTCATTCCTACAGGCGTTGGGTGGCTAGAGCTCCTCTGCCAGGGGTGAGGCTTCATGAGGCCTCCTCCAGCCACACTGCAGTCTTGGCTGGTTTGATCTTGCACAAGTTGTATGCATGCAGTTACAGGCCTCTTATGTACAGCAAATGCTACCTTGCTGCAGCTGTCCACAACCTCTGACTGGGTGGGGGAAGCCTTAAAGCCAATGGTGGGGTCTCTACTCCCAAAGCATTCCTGCCACTTTTGAACTGGGTACATGGAGTGAGGCTGCTCGTTACTCTAGCTGGACGGGTTCATAGCTGGGGAAGACTGTTGGTTACTTTCCAACTCTGAATGCTAGCCAGCAGATGACGCTTCCACTCCAGTACAAGATTGGTTTCTTCACAGGACTCGAGAGCAATTTGTTGTTTTGAGACAAGGTTTCTCCACGTAGCTCTGGCAGTTCTAGACTTTACTCTGTATAGATGAGGCTGGCCTCAAACTCACCTGCCACTGCCTCCCAAATTTTGGGATTAAAGGTGTGTGCAACCATATCCTCTGCACTTAAAAGTTTTGGTTTTTTTTTTGTTTTTTGGTCTTTTCGAGACAGGGTTTCTCTGTGTAGCCCTGGCTGTCCTGGAACTCACTCTGTAGACCAGGCTAGCCTCAGAAATCCACCTGAGTGCTGGGATTAAAGGCATGCGCCACCACCGCCCGGCTGCACTTAAGAATTTTAATGTGAGAATTCACTTGTTGAAATGTGCTATCCTTGCATATTTGATTGGTACCTTAAAAAAAAAAAACCAATTATGTCTTTAACATAAAATTTGGAAAACTACCAGATACATAAGGAAGTTTCTGTATTCTCCCTCTAGGAACGTTTACTTTACTCTAAGACTCCCCTTTCTTACTGTTACCAGCTTGCCAGCTTAGAGCAACAGGGTCCCTGCTGGTGATTTTAATTTTTCTTTTTTAAGATTTACTGCTTCTATTACTTAAATTTTTATGTATTTATATCTCTGTGTGGATATGAGCAAATGAGTTTGTGTATCAGGAGAGACCAGAGGTATCGGGTTGGTCTCTTTGGAGTTGGAGTTACAGGTGGTTGTAAGCCACCTGATGAGCATGCTCGGAATTGAACTTAGGTCCTCTGGAAGAGCTGACTCTTAAACGCTGAGCCATTGTCTCTCCAGCTTTGTGTCTAATCTTAAAGCATGGACAGCCTTGGCCATTCTTCTTTCTCAAACACATGTGTCACTGAGGCTAGAAAATAAACTTATTGTTAGTGAGCGAGACAGACATGTTATGACACCAACATGTCAGCCAGAACTAACTTTATTAAAAGCTTTGACTCTTCAGTCGTCTTCCCACTTTTATTTTCGTTATTAGTTAACAGGTGTTGAACTTCACTATTGTTTTTAGATGCCAACACGGCCAGTGCCCAGTTATATTCAGAGGCCGGACTATGCTGATCATCCCTTAGGTAAGTCCTGCAGTTTGTGGGCTTGATTATCGTGGCCAGGAATGCTCTTCTTGTACAGAGTTTTCAGTGCAGAGGGAATGTAAACATAGTTTCCTTTTTTAAAGCCACATTAGAACTTTTAAGGTAAAGATTTTTTTCTCATTAGGAATATATCCAGTTCTGAAAACAGTGTTAGGTAGCTATTAAAGGCTACATTCAAAAAGATACAGTAATTTGTGTTAAATGCGCTGCCTGATTCGAGGGAAAGGTTTTGATTTTCTTTTTGCTTTTATCTAAATTAAGGCAAAAGTAGATTGATTATTTATTTATTTATTTATTTATTTATTTATTTATTTTCAAGACAGGGTTTCTCTGTGTAGCCCTGGCTGTCCTGGAACTCACTCTGTAGACCAGGCTGGCCTTGAACTCAGAAATCCACCTGCCTCTGCCTCTCAAGTCCTGGGATTAAAGGCCTGCGCCACTACTACCCGGCTCAAAAGTAGATTATGAAGCATACTAAAAACTGCAGCAGTACAAGAGAGTAGTAGTAGTGCTGAAGCGGTAGCTCTGGGGGGCGTGGTGCCGAGGCCGCCTTATCGTAGCTGTGTGTCAGGCATGTGCTAAGTTCTTTGCACGTGTTCCTCCATTTAATACTTTCAACATTTCTGAGGTAGGCTCTGTTGTCTTCTCTAGTTTATAGATAATGTTAGTGAGACACTCGGAGGAGATTGGTAATTTGCCACCCAGGTCAGTGGACTTAATCTCTGACCTTTGGACTTGTACAGTATTTAGGTTGGACTAGGGACTAACTGGTTTTGCATGCCAAAAGTGAGAAATGGTTGAATACCAGCAGTTTTTCTTGATTTATTTGTTTATTTTAAAATTCAAACCATTTACAAATTTTTGATCTTGAGATGTGTTCTTACTACCTAGGCCAGGCTGGCTTCCCACGTGCGGTCCGTCCTGTCTCAGCCTCCTGAGTGTGGGAGTACGTGTCTGTGTCACGGTGTGCAGCTAGTGTGCCTGCGTATAAGTTTACTTAGCTGCCTGGCTCCTTTAAGGCTCATGGTAGTATTATTTTTCTGTATGTAATCTCAAAATTTAGTTAAATACATTGTAGATAATATAAGGAAAAGGCAGTACGAATGAGAGAGTAGTGTGGACATTTGTAATTTTATTATTCTCTTTTGAATATAGCATGTAGTCTAACTTTAATAGAATGATGTTATACAGTAAAAAGCAGACCTGCTTCCTAGAGGCAGCTCTTTAAGAACATGCCTTAGATGTTGTGAGTGCACATCAGGGCCAGCGCAGGCTTACGTGCAGACTATGTGCACAGGACTTGTACATTTTAGTTCCTTTTTAATGTTAATCTATTACCTTGGATGTATTACATATGAGTTCATCTAAGTTCTTCAGTTCTGTAATTTTAATTTCGTGATGTGGTATGTCATAATCATCAAGTAGGCCCCTACTAATGAGTGGTTAGATTCAATAGTCTGAAGGCTTGCTTCTGTGAGTTTGACTGTAGTTTCTATTTTTGTATTTTCATCTTTGCCCACATGTAAGGAAGAGCATTTTTGAAGGTTAATTGCCTAAAGTAACAGTTTGGATTGAAGGGTATAGACATTTTTATTTTGAGGTACTAGAAATTTCAGAGCATTTTGCCAGTTATTACTCTCATTGAAAACATGAGCACACTTCTCTGATAGAACATATACGAAAATTGGAATGATTTGGTGAGATCCAGCATGACCCCTGTGCAATGGTGACACACACTTCGTCAGGTGGTCCAATTGAGAAAAGCAAACAGGAAAAATTGACTTCTCTCCCATTGTCATCACATTGTTTGCTGTCAAGCTTGTCTGGTCTTTATAAACCCGAAAGTTAAAATATTGTATATATTTTTTGTAGCTTGCATCTTTAAATTATAAGGTTTAACATCTTTTCATGTATTAAAGGTTGTCTTTTCTATCCTTTTGAATGTCTGTTCATTTTTGTATCTTCTTTTTCCATTATATTACTAGATCCCCCCATTTCTAAAATATTCTTTATACATTAACATATATATATATATATATATATATATATATATGTATCCCATAGAAATGTTTTCTCCTCAGCTGAACACTACTATTTTGTCACTGTATAATGGCATACTTTCAGTGTTTGTGTTTATGTAGTAAGATAAATATGTCTTGTTATTATTATATTTAATTCTTACATGTCTTTGGTTGGCGTTGTGATTAATCTGTTTGACTAATCATGTGCCATGGCCAGACTTGGGTATTAGAAATGTTTTCATATGTGCATGCCTTGTTGCCGTCCCCTTTGCCTTTTTTCAGACTTGTCCTGGGTATTGTATGTTTCTTTTACTGTATTAAGTTTATAATAAGCTTGTCTTGATTTCTGAAAATGTCTTGTTGGCATTTTTAAATTAATTAACTAATAATACAGATTAATTTTGGAAGAATCAATATCTTGTGCTCTATTCAAGAATAGGGTGTGTTTTCTGTTTTATTAACCTTTTGTGTACTACAGTGGCGTTTTCAGAGTTCCTCTTTGAAGCTCTTATTTTTATATTTGTTCTGGGCACTTTGGTGGTTTTAGCGTGTGTGTCTTCTGGTAAAGTTACGGATCCGACATCTTAGCTGCTGATGTGCTTATTTTCATCCGTGGACCTGATGCTTCTTTTCGTCTTGGGCTATGTGATATCTGAAATTGACAAAGCTTGTATCTGTTCCTTTAAGTGGTATGGCTGTTCTCTTTCTAGTATTGCCAGAACAGTATTGTGCCACATAACAATCATTCTATGATGTTCATTTGTGATTTGATGTTTATATTTTAAGGTGGTAGCTGCCCATGTTATGAGGATTATCATTCAGGATAGTCATTTATTTTCTAATATTGAATTAATAGCCCTATCTTTTGATGTGAATCGGGGGCTGGAGAGCTAGCTGAGGGGTTAGCAGCACTGTCAGAGCTGAGAGGATCCATCTCCCCGTAACTCCTGTTTCAGGGAATCCAGTCCTCTCTCTGACCTCCATGCACCAGCATGCACATGTGGCATACACAGAAAAAAGCTGCAGAAAAATTTGTTTATGCATTTTTCTTCAGAGAATGCAAACAGGATTGATTTGTTACACACCCCTCCACCCCAAGATTTTGAAATAATTGCTGTGTTGACTGTTTTTTTAAAGTCTTTATAAAATTTGAATTTGACTAATTTCATTAATGAAGATTATTTGAGCAGTATTTCCCCAACTTTTATTGATAACTCAAGTGAGAAATGGGCTTTATGACATGACCTCGGTGCATCAGAGCAGTAATCAGATATTTCGCAGCAGTATGTATGTGGGGCTGTGTAACACAGAGTCTGGTACTTCCCGTTCCTTGTCACTTTTCCAATGTTAATTGTAGCCTGCTCCAAGTCATGACCTAGGTTGAAGAGGTGGTTCACGGGTTAAGAGAGCACTGCTGCTCTTCAAGAGGACCCAGGTTCAATTCCTAGCACCCTCCTCATAGCTCTCAACCTCAAGTTCCAGGGGACCAGATGCTCTCTTCTGGCCTCCAAGGCCTCAAGGCTTTCATGCAGAATATCTGTGCATATGAAACTAAAAGAAAAAAAAGCAAAAGACCCCTAAGAAGTAGTTTGAGTGGCATTGACTTAGGTTCTGGTGTTACAGCAACACTGTAGTTGATTAGTTGTTGGTATGTAAATGCATTGTGAAAACAGGCCATGAGGACAGTTTTACCCTGTGCTGTTGTTGTCAAATGCATTAGTTAGTGAGTCCAGTAGTACCCTGCCTGGTATGTAGTAAGTACTCTGTAAATAGTGATTCCTAGAGGAAATTTTAGAAGCTTTTTTTCTTTATAATTTCTTTTTTATTTCCTTTTTGTGTTGAAACTATTAGGAAAATAAACTACCATGTGAACTAGTAGTGTACCTAGGAGGTCAGCTCCTGCCCTTCCAGTGACTAATGTGCTGCTGACTCATGCTCTTCTGTGGCTTGTGGTTTTATTCACTCATTTTCCATTCCAGGAATGTCTGAATCTGAACAGGCTCTTAAAGGCACTTCTCAGATTAAATTACTCTCCTCTGAAGATATAGAAGGGATGCGGCTTGTGTGTAGGGTAAGAGTGACTCTTTCCTCACGGGCAGAACAGGGCTAAGGGCACAGACAGGAAGTCTGTGATTTGTCTACATTGTAAACTCTTAGAACCCACTTTGAAAACATCTTTTTCTATTTAAGTTATCTATTTTAAAATAAAACTAACAGCAGGTCATCCATAGTCATTTTCTTTGATCAACTTCATATTGTTTGTTTGCATAAACATTTACTGACTGGAAAAATTGAAAGGTGAGCATGACTTTACTCTGCCCTTGAGCTTGCAGCAGTATTATTATTATTATTATTATTATTATTATTATTATTATTATTTTATTTGCTTATATTTTGAAGGGTCTCTCTCTGTAGCCCCGGTTATCTTGGAACTCACTATGTAGCCCAGGCTGGCCTTGAACTCAGATCTACCTGCCTCTGCTTCCTGAGTACTGGGATCAAAGGCGAGCACCACCACGCCTAGCTTGTTTTTCTTTTTGCAGCACTATTTTTAAAGAGTGAACGTTTGATGATACTTGTCATTCTGTATTTGTAAATGTTCTAGCATAGGGCAGAGTCCAAGGCTCCCACAGGGTTAGACTAAAGTCTTGTGAGATACTAGATGGAGTATGGAAGGATGGTGGGCTCATTAGCTGGAGTCATGTGCATATGTCTTTTCTAAATGAGAAAAGCCTTAGATGTTCACTTAGAGCTTTTGTGTAGTATTTAAAAAATGATTTAATGCTAATTATTTAGAGAATTTTATATTTTTTCACTTGCTATGATTCCTGCTTCCCTTCACACTCCCTCATCTTAGACATGTCGGATTAGACATTTGTCAGCTGACAGCTGACCTGATTTAAGATATACGTCTTCAGAAGTTTACTTTTTAGTAAGTCTATTCATGCCAACTTTTATATAAATTTGTTTTTACATTTATATATTTCTAACATTTGATATCAGATGATTTTGTTTGACTAATTTTTCACAAAGTCAAAGACAGTACAGTGTATAGGTTCTATGTTATTTCATCTTGAGTGTACTTAGTTTTCCTTTTCAGCTTGCTAGAGAAGTTTTGGACATTGCTGCGGGTATGATCAAAGCGGGCGTAACTACTGAAGAAATCGACCACGCTGTACACTTAGTAAGAACTTTACTTTCTTATTTTAGAAGCTTCAGATTATTAGATTTTTTAAACTTTATTTAATAATACCCAAAATAATTTTTAAACTAATTTAAAAGCTTACTTTTGCATTGTTTCAAATATGGATAGCATTTTTATAGCTTTTATACTGGTAAGTACATTCTGACAATTGCAATTGAAAATCTTTGGGAAAAAATAACTTGAATTTGTATGAACATGTTTGTATTCCTTATTCCTTGCTACTGTAGCAAGGGATATTTACTGGGAGTATTTAGTGTAATAGTAAGTGATCACAGTGATGGTTTCAAGTATATGGGAGGATGTATGCGGCTTCTGTGCAAACATTCCACAGGACAAAGGACTGGAGCGTCTGTAGATTTAGATAGCGAGCCAGGAGTTGAGTTATCACGTCCTCCACAGAGGACTTAGGCAAGATGGTGTGTGAGATGCAGAGATCTGAGAGGGCGCTTAAGATAGCTTGTTCTGAAACTCCAGCCTTTTTATTCAGCTTTTATAGAATTGATTAACCAGTGTTTCCAACACACTGTACCACTATGCCAGGTGTTCTGAAATTAGAATAAGCTGCAGAAACTAGACTAGAAATCAATATTCCTTTCGTACACACAGAAAAAAGGCAAGAAACATGAGATAGAAGGATCCGGTCTTAGTGTTCTCTTGCTGTGAAGAAGAGGTGTTATGACCATAGCTGCTCTAACAAAGAAAGCATTTAATTTGCCCATGCTTACAGTTGTATGGGGTTAATCTATTACCATTATGATGAGGGTAAGGGAGAAGGAGAGAGATAGACATGGGGGGATCAAGGGGAGGGGGAGAAAGCCCACCCCCAGTGATCCACTTCCTCCAACAAGGCCAGACCTCCTCATCTTCCAGAATTCCAACTCTCGGGTGACTAAGCATTCAAATAGATGAGCCTATAGGGGAAAAAAATCTCACTAACAAGGCAAGACGTAGATCAGATAAATATTTGTATATGACACAGATATTTCTTTTTGTTTTAAAATAAAGATTTCTCGTTAGAGTCTTTAAGATGTGGACTAGTACATCCATTCCTACGTCTAAGTTCATAGAAAAGTGTTAAGTAGTTTAAACATGGACACTGGGTTCTAAAGATGTCACTAGCCATCCATTATGTATGAAGTAGGGTAAGGATGAAGCTGACATTCCCATGTTACTTCGATAATGATGGTATTGTAAATGGGGACAGCTTTCCTAAAAGAATTTGACCATACGCCTTGAGCTTCTAAAAGCATTTAAAAAAAATTAAAATTGTTGCAGGAGTTTTTGTTTTTGTTTTTTGTTTTGACAGTTTGGAATTTTTTACATTGTTTGGTTTGTGTGGATTGGAGTTGGATATATGTAGGAGTGGATCAGAAAAAACTCAAGGCAGTTAGTTCTGCCCTATCATGGGGTGCTAAGGATGGAACTCAGACTGTCAGGCTGCTCACCAGTGCCTCTACCTCCTGAATCAGTTGTTGTGCTGGCCTGAGGTGGACTTGATTGGGTCTTGTATAATAATAATCATCAGCAGGCATTGTGAGCACCTGGGTGGGCCAGGTACCTCATAGTCAGTCATTTGATGGCAGCATCCTCCGGAAGTAGGTGCTATTGTCACCTCCATGTTATAATTATCCAAGGTCATGTGACTTACAGAGGCTGGGATCTCATACGATAACTGCAGAAGTACACCCACTTCAGGCAAGCACCAGAGGCCTGCAGTTGTTCCAGTGAGAGGATTTTCTACCTGAGGGAACTTCAGGTAGACTTAAGGTAGAACTTTAAGTAGACTAACTACTTAAAGATTTCTAGAAGTAGTGGAATTGCTAGTGGAATTATGGACTATTCCACAATTAGTATTTTGTACAGTGGTTAGAAACTTTCTAGACTGAAAACCACACAGTAGTAGGACACAGAACTTATAGCACACTGATGGCTGCTATGGAAAGATTCAAACAGCTGTTTTCTAAGTCCACGGAATATAGTAATAGCAAATGTTGCAGTGGGCACTTTACCATTTCTTAATTATATACATACTCATTTTCTCTTTGTGTGGATTTAGTGGCCTTAATATAGGAGACTGTTGGAAGCACTGTTAATACATGTTATTTTTTCTGAAAATGTTTCACATGCAGTGGTTAAATTAGAGTAGAATCTTCACATGACATTTGTATACACTTGTATTATATCAGTTTGGTTCACCTTTGCATGACGACCAGTAGACTGGTATGCATACAGTGAATTTAATTGGCATACAGCCAACTAGACATTGAAAAAGATACTCTCTGCTAGCTAGGCATGGTGTCATCATATGCCTAGAGTCCCAGTTTCTTGGCCTATAAGATCCAAAGAAAGCCTGGGGGGCAACAACATGGTGTGTGTGTTCAATTCATGCACATACACATGCGCACCCATACCCATACCTATACCTATACACCTATCAATATTCTCAAGTAAAATATAATATCAGTTCTTTATAGTAACATCTGTCACAAAATTTTTTAGATTTTGATCTGATTCATTGTATATATAATTTTTCCTTTTGTAGATTCCAAATTATTTTCTCTATTTTCATCTACTACAGGCATGCATTGCAAGAAATTGCTATCCTTCTCCCCTGAATTACTATAACTTCCCAAAGTCTTGTTGCACCTCAGTGAATGAAGTCATCTGTCATGGGATTCCAGATAGGAGGCCTTTGCAAGAAGGTGATATTGTTAATGGTAAGAAATGTGTGTGATATTTATGATTGTGAGCAAAACCCCACACTTTCAGGAGTCTGTTAAGTGGTTTCTGTTTTCTTAACTTGAATTTTCCCTATTTAAACTCAAGTGTTGCTAAAAATTGAAGGAACTCTTATTTTTCTTTTCTTTTTCCTCTCCTTTCCTTTTTCCCTTTTTCTTTTTCTTTTTTCCTCCCCTCCTCCCCTCTCTCTCCTTCCTTCCTTCTTTCTTTCTTCTCTCTTTCTTATTATATTTATTTATTTTTTAATTTATTTACTTATTCTATCTATCTACTTACTTATCTGTCAGTCATCTAAGACAGGGTCTTTCTATCCTGAAAGTGCCTTTGTAGACTAGGTTGGCCTGGAACTGACAGAGATCTGCCTTCTCCTGCCCCATCGAGTGCTGAGATTAAGGATACCCAACACTGCTGCCCAGAAGGAGACCTATTTTTAATGATTGTATTTGTATGTTGCCTTCAGCATATATGTAGTATCCATTCTAAACAACCTGTATTTCTTTATGGCCTATTTTACATGTGATTGGTAGTATGCAGAAGATGTCAGTGTAGAACTAATAGTGAGCTTGTTACATACTTTTTTCTTTTACCAACATTTACTAATGATTAGGAAAAGATCAAGGTAGGCTTTCAGGAGAGATTTTGGTGACCCTTAGTTGTAATTCATAAAGACCTTAAGTAAAGGGAAAAACTCTCACAGAAATGCCTTTTAAAAATGGAGTGGCTTTGGACTCCTGTACTCTCATGTCTTGGAAACACTGCCTGTGTAGAGGAACCACAGTAACATTTCCCTTTGGGATTGAGTGTATTAGTGAAGGACTCTCCCCTAGAAAAAAGTAATTAACAGTCCCACTCAGCACTGAAGCTTGAGAGCTACAGTAACAGCTAGTTTGGCAAGAGATGTGCTCTGCTGCTGCAGCAGTAACACAAAGGTTATAGGAGTAACTACCACCTTGACTTGATATAAGAAACTCATGGGTGATACTGTTGGACAGGGTCAAAAAGCCATAGCTGCCCAAGTCAGGCCACAGGGGAGAACCTGATACTGCCATTCTGCTAATTGGAAAGTAACAAATGGTACTGTAGGTTCTTTACACCAGATTAGTACTCACCTCTCATCAGTGTCACTAACCGGGTTATTTCTCTGAACAGCTGTCTTGTATGTGATGTTCTTCTGCCACAGAGGCCCTCATTACTAGCATAGACCCTCATCTGCCTTGTGCTGCATGGCCATGTTCCTGTTCTCTGCAGTTAGTTCAGCTGAGGTTCCCCCGAGGCTTTCTCTTAGGCAGCTACACTCGTGGCTGAAGTTGGGATTGCAGATGGCACTGTTTTCATTCAGTTGCATGAGGATGTTATGCTTGATTTTAAAATAGAAATGAACACAGGCTTTATATCTGCCTTTTCCTCCTCTAGTGGACATCACTCTTTATCGAAATGGCTATCATGGGGATCTAAATGAGACCTTTTTTGTTGGAGATGTGGATGAAGGAGCGCGGAAACTTGTTCAGACTACGTATGAATGCCTGATGCAAGCCATCGATGCAGGTCAGCCCCAGCCGCCACACCTACTGGCACTACCAGTGTTCAACACCCAGCAACTTTTGATTTGACTTTTAGATTCTTTTCCCTTTCATTGTTCTCCTAGGAAAAACAGGGTAGGGATTTGGGAGGGTGGGGATGGGGCCTTCTTTATACTTGCCTCTCCTGTTGCTGCTCCTAGCTCTTCACTGCAGCATCCTTAGTACTTTTAGGTTCTCTTTCTCTCTTTATTCTTCTTTAAACTAAATACAAGTAATGTATGTGCTTAGTTAGGTTAGAATCTGAATGTTCAATCTCTCTCTCGTTTTCTTTTTTGATTTTTGATTTTTACTTCATATGCATTGGTGTTTTACCTGCATGTGTATCTGTGTGACGGTGTCAGATTTTCTAGAACTGGAGTTACAGTTGTGATTTTGCCATGTTGGGGCTGGGAATCAATCCTGGGTCTTCTGGAAGTAGCTAGTGCTCTTCATCACTGAGACTTCTCTCTAGTTTCCGCTCCATATCTCTGAATTTCCTATTTTTCAACTAACACCTTCCAAATAGTCTATTTATCTGCATATATACCTCCTTTAAAACACTTTTTAAAATTAGATCTATGTATGTGTGTACATGGGCATATAAGCCATTGTGTACGTGTGCATCAGAGGACAGCTTGTGGGTTCCTTCCTGTGACTTGGGCCCTGGGGGTGGAGCTTGGCAGCACACGCTCCTGTCTAGTGGAGAGAATCTGCAGACCCTTGTGCACGCTGGGCAGCATTTATTTCACCACTGCCCTGCCTCACTGGCCTCAGCTCATCGTTGCTGTCATTTTTTTTTTTTTTTATCACATTCTCTTAGTTTATAGGTATTAGGATTGTATAGTGTTATTCTGGTCACTGGTGTTTTCCTGCTATTACAGTACTGTATATAAGTGCATTTTTCTAGGATCTTTCTCAGGCTTTGTTCGTATAAATGCTTGTCCTAGTCTTTTTTTGTTGTGTTTTGGGGATGGCAGAACAGGAAAGGCTTATGGAGACTACTGATAAAAGGAGAACTTGGGAGCAATTTTCCAGAAAGTTGCACAGCCTTTGAAATTTTATATTTGTTGTGTTATCCTTCTCAGCACACACTAGTCCCAGCGAAACTCTGACCCGTCATCAGCAGAGTGTTGAGTAGGAGTGGAACTGTTTGACAAAGGCATGGTTAAGTCCAACAACCCTGACCCGCTTTGATGGGTCAGTGTGCTATCTGATACAGGAGATGTGAAGCTTTCACTGAGCCACATAAAGGCCACATGGCAGTGTGGGGACGCTTCCTCCCCCAAGATGCTGATCGCTTAGAAACTTCAGAATTTTAGGTGATATTATAAGAGCTTTAATGTTTTCATTTGTGAGACTTTCAGTTTTTCACTATTTTTAAGGTTTTTAACCAAATAATTTGTTCAGAAATGTTGACTAAAATATCCCTATGGCTGGTTCCTCAGACATTTAATTATATTACTAATTACATGGGGAAGATCTGCATCCTTTAGGGGCAGGTTTACTGAAACCACTGGATGAGGTAGCCTAGTAAGCTGAAGAAGAGAGTGAGGGTGTGGAAGAGGGAAGTTATCCCTGTTTGCTTGGTCTTGCCTAGCTGGTAAGCCGCTCCAGCACTCTTCCACCGGGGTTAGAGCCTCCACGGAACACTCACCTGCTGAGACATCTGGGACCTTTTGTTGGTAGATAGTCATAACTGGACTAGCTGGACCACAGCCTGCTAACTGTTCTAATAAGTTCCGTCTGTCTGTCTGTCTGTTTGTCTGTCTGTCTGTGTATAAGTAAGTAAGTACGTAAGTAAGTTCTGTCCTTTTAGAGGACCTTGGCTATATGCCCTTAGGGAGAAAGGATAAAAAAATGTGTTTTCCATTCACTTGTTTAGTGTTTGTTGTTAGAGAAAACAAAAGGTGCTCTTCTTGACCTTTGGTGTTCTCCTTTTTTGCCTTAAAGGATGCATTCCTGATTTTGAATCAGCGTTGTCAGTTACTGGCCATCTGGATTTCCCTGGGCCTTCATTGTAGATTGAGGCATGAAGGAATAGTGTTCCTTCACCAAGATCCTTGCCACAAGGAAACCAACTGTTGTGTTAACTGTTCCTCACAGGCCTTTCCTCTTCTTTTCAGTGAAGCCTGGTATTCGATACAGAGAACTGGGAAACATCATTCAGAAACACGCCCAAGCAAATGGATTCTCAGTTGTTCGAAGCTATTGTGGGCATGGGATCCACAAACTTTTCCATACAGCCCCCAATGTACCACACTATGCCAGTGAGTGCTGTCCAAATACTTGGTTATTTCTGTTTATGAACAAATACTCAGGTCAGGGTCTTCTGCTTGGTATTCACTGAAGTCATGTCTAAGCTGTGAGTATACCCTTCCCCTTCTGGTGTTACCTGTTCAAACACAAGTCAAAGTCGTTCTCACATGGCAGTCTAAAGTAGGTAGTCTTTAACTCATCTTTTCAGGTCCCCCTGGCATTGTCTCCTAGTCAACAGGTAGTATGTGAGGTGCTTAGAGTTTTAGTCAGCCATCTTGGGATTGGCATAAACCACCTATATTTGTTTCTATTTGCAGGTCTTCAGTGCTTAATTATGTCTGACTACAAGGGAAATAAATAGGAAGTGTAGTATAGTTGAGTACTTTTGGAGAAATGTAAATTGATTTTGACAGTCAGTACATAGTCTTCCTCTAAGGTTTCTGATTTCTTTGGTGAAGTCAGTTCATCTCACTTGGTTTGGTGGCAGTTGTTTGTTTATTGCTTTAATAAAGGAGAATAAGGTACTTATTTCAAGTTGAGAGTGGTGTAGAAGAAAATCACTAGAAGTGTAAGATGTTGTGTTCCAGCTGTTTGCAGGAGGAACTTGCAAAGGCTGAACTGGCAAAGGTGTCTAGGTTGTCTGTCATGAGTGATTGTGTGTATGCAGTTAGAGCATTCTCCCTCTGTGTCTCAGAACTTCTATGAAAACACTCAGTAATGTCCTTGTGTTGAGTTTTGTCATTGTATAGTAGTAGGGAATGATAACATCCAGGAATTATTAACAATTGAATTGATAATTGTTGAGTTGAACTGAGGACTGTGCCTGCTAGTCAAACAGTGCCTCTGAGCTACATCTTCAGTCTCTTTCAGCCGTACTTGCAAAAGCATAGTATATGCCCACCCAGACACGGCATTGCTCAGAAGTATGCAGTCTAATGAACAAATGCCAGGGTTGACCTTTGGGATATGGGTTCTCTCTGACTCTGGAGTCATCTTTTCTCCTGTGTTTATGCTCCCTACAGTAAGGACTGAAGCCTTAGTCACTGAGTCTTGGGGATTAACTGAAGCATGTGGTGGAAGAGATGAGAAAGCACTGCAGTAGACTGAGTCCTGTAGACTCCGAGTTGAGACCCAAGCTAAGCTTGGCTGGAGGTTGCTTTGAGGGCCAGCAACAGGCAGTGGAGGAAGGAAAGGCACACAGAGAGGAAGCTGTAAACAGGCGGTGTGAGGAAGGAAAGGCACACAGAGAGGAAGCTGTAAAGGTGTTCTTACTTAGATATGACACCAGTGGAAACTTGGAACACACAGCAACTGTGACTGTTCACATGGGCTCTGAGGAAGCTAGAGAAAGAGAAACAAATGCAGAAGGGGACTAATTGGGAAGCAGAAGACAGAGTCTAGTGGCTGAGTATGATCACAGTGCATCATACAAAGGTATGGTACTTTTGTAAAGTAAGAGGAAAAATGTACACGCACGCACGCACGCACGCACGCACACACACACAAATGAAGGCCATGAAGCTGGTAGCTTGGAAAGACTGAATTGGCAAAGTTGTCTAGGTCATCTTGTAGTGGAAACTATTCAGTATAACTGGTCTCATGGACAGTGATGCTGTGGCCAGCTGTGTCCTAGGTGCATGACTATGGAAACCCCTGGCAGAAGCTGGAGGGTTGCTGTGGTACAGCATGCAGGGAATCAGTCAGCACTCACTCGTTGACCACATCATTGTACGAACATTGGAAACAACTAGCAACTGTGGATGTAAAACCCTGAAGTAACCTGAGTGCCCATTCCACTCAATACTGAAGTGCTGCTCTCATCAGGAGCGCTGTGTGTAAGGCTGCAGAGAGGGTCTGAAGTTGTCTTTCCAAATGCAGAGGGAACAAACTGCTTTAAGGATGGGTTAGGAAGGCTGGAGATAGTGATCTTCGTGGGAGCAGGCGAGTCAGAGTGGTGGTGCAGCAGAGACACCTGCTTCATATTAACACATTTACTTAATTTATAAAAGAAAGCAGGCCTGGAGACATGGTTTAATGGCTGCTCTTCCAGAGAGCCCATGTAGGACTCCCAGGGGATTTGATGCCTTCCTCTGGCCTCCACAGACACTGGGCACATGCATGCTGCACAGACATACATGTAGGCAAAATACCCATATACATAAAATAAAAATGAAAATTATAAGAAAAAAATTTAAAAGGAAACTGAAGCGGGAGGCAGTATGTTATTTCTCATATCTGGTGTGTTTCCAGGTCACCATGGTAGAGATCATGGTGACCACACCCTACATCTGCATGTGCACTGAGACTGCTGTAGAAGGTACAAACTTTTAAGTTTTTGTTTTTTAAAGACAGGATCTTTCTGTAGAGCCCTGGCTTGTCCTGGAACTCACTAGACCAGGCTGACCTTTAACTTGCAGAGATCCTCCTGCCTTGGCCTCCAAGTCTGGGGTTAAAGGTGTGTGCCACTATTCTTCGGCTTAAGTTGGCTTGTTGACCTGCGGCAACCCCCCAGGTAGCCTGTGTTTGTTGAGGGCGTTGTTATCAGAACTGACACTGTGATTCAGTGCTCTGTGACATGGAGAGTAGAAGTTAGAGCCTTTTAGACACAGTGGGAGTGGTGGAGCAGACTGGAGCGTAGTTTCTGCAGTAGCTCTGTCCTGGGGCAGGTAGCCTGTGGTGCAGAGTGCTTTCACTGTTAAAGTAATCAGTGGGGTTTAATCCTGGACCCTTTGGAACCCATTATACTTCACCTATCCTAATATTTAAAAGTTAGGTAAGTTACTGAGGTCCCTAATACCCACTGTTTTAGTTTTGAATTTTGCTGGAGTAGGTACAGGGAGTGTTTGTACAGTTTGTTCTGCTGCTGCAAGACCTCGAGCAGGAAAAGTCTTGTGTTTGCCCCCTGGTGGCCACCCTGGGCAAATGTTCAGGTAGCTGATAACGTCATCATTTTTTTGACTTTTTTTTTTTTTTTTTAATTTGGTTTTTCGAGACAAGGTTTCTCTGTGTAGCACTGGCATTTTTTTTATACTTTAAAAATTTAAATTTAAGCTAGTGGTCCATATTTGTCAGGGTCTTCCCAAAAGACTGTTCCTGATTTTAAATTCTGGCCTTTGGAAATGTAGCAGGACCGTACATGTCTCATGGTGGTCCTGAAAAATATTACTTGTGAACTTGGACAAAGGCCAAAGTAAATTTAGAATGTGAAGTACAATTTGTTTTCAGGTAGAAAGAAATGTCTCCTCATCATTTAAACAAATAGCCTACTATCCACAGTTTTATTTCCATTTTGATAAAATTTTGTTTACAAGCCTTTGTTTCTTTAATATGTGCTCTATTATACAAACATACTCCGCTTTCCCAAAGAGGAGAGAAGTTTCCAGTATATGATACATGTCACTCAAACTTCCATAACTGGGTGGGTGATGGGTTAATACCTCCAACGCCCTCCCCCCTTCCCAGTGGTGGGAAGTAAGGTTTGCTCTGCCACACCCAGCAGTGCTTGCCTTTTTAAATCTGCGTTAGCACAAAATATTGTGTTTATGCTAATTAAGGATGGTGATTGTATCTGAAGCCTGTGGACATCCCTATATTTTATTGTAGAAAGCACAGGCCGAGAGTAAACTGACTGCGAGTGGTGGTTATTGGTGGTGGCCTTTGTGCTGAATGACAGACTGGGAGAATTGGGAGAGTAATGGAGGGAGTACTGGACATGTCAGTCCTGTGTGACTAAGCAATGAGCTGCTTAGTTCAATGTCTGTCGGGTTGATGTCTTTTGAGACATTTTCTTTTCATTTCAGAAAATAAAGCGGTTGGCGTAATGAAGTCGGGTCATGTGTTTACAATTGAGCCAATGATTTGTGAAGGTGAGTGTATGTGTTTCTAATACTCTATTTGTGTCTTAGAGTTAATGGCTATGAAGAGACCCCATGACCACAGCAACTGTTAGAAGGAAAGCATTTGATTGAGGCTGGCTTACAGTTTGAGAGTTTTAGTCTATTATTGTCACGGCAGGGAACATGGCAGACATGGTGCTGGAGAAGGAGCTGAGAGTTCTGCATCCATATTGGCAGGCAGCAGGAAGAGAAAGACACTGGGCCTGGGCCTGGTTTGAGCATTTGAAACCTCAAAGCCCACGCCTAGTGACACACTTCCTCCAACAAGGCCACACCTACTTCATACCTCCTAGAAGTGCCATTCCCGGGGGACCAATTAGTCAAACACATGAGTCTACAAGGGCCGTTCATATTCAAACTACCACAATTTATAACATTTGTTTTTTCCTTTAGATTTTTATGTATCCGATGTTTGCAAGTGCACACATTGGATATAGAGGGTGGAGCATGTGTGGAGATTGGTTCTCTTCCATGTGTGGCCTAGCAATCTAATTTAGGTTGTTAGTCAAGGGGTTAGCCTCCCTTATCTGCTGACTCACCAAACCTTGTCACATTTGTTGAATTTTTATTTCTGGTTCTGTTTTCTTCCTTTTGCTTCATTTGCCATATTGCACTCAATTGGTAATGTGTAGAGAATTGAGCATCCTAAGGGTTTCTAACAAGATGATACATGTGATTCATAAAGATCTTATCAAATGATGAGTTGTAATGACCAGATCCTACATTAAGCCTCTGTAGAAAAGTTCTTGCTTGATGTAGGAGGGTGAAGAGGAGACACACCGTTGTACAAGTTAATTACATTTTGGGGAAGCTAGTAGAAGAGGAAACAGATCCTTGAAGAGTAACTTGACCTAGGTCATGCAGTGGCTTATGTGGCAAAATTTGCCAGACTGGTGAGCCATCTGGCCTTCCAGTCTTGTAGTTGTGTGCTGCATCACAAGGAAAGCACATCACAGACACTAATCTTAGTAGCCAGTCTCATGCTCCTCTGTGATGGCATGGGCTGTAATGGTGGGCATGTTGTTGGGAGCATTTATCAGATTATAATGGGAGATACGTGTGCTAGTTCTTCACTGGGTGTAAGCAGGGCAGCATGTCAGGGCTTCTGGCCAATGTGTCCTGAGCCCTCTGTTGAAGCACACCCTTTCCAGGTCCTCCAGCTGTGAATAGTTAGTGACCAGAGGTCAACCTCACGTTCTGCTTCTTAGGAGCCCTCTACTTTGTTTTTGAAATTCGTCTCTCACTGGGACGTGGGGTTTGCCAATTAGGCTAGGCTGGCTGCCAGGAAGCCCCAGGAGAGAGATCTGTCTAACGCCCCAGAGCCTACTAGCTTTTTATGTGGGTGCTGGGTAGGAAACTGATTATAAGGATTTTATAGTATAATTTTATAGTATAATCTGTTGTTAGCCTCTAATTGTGTGCCTGTCAGTTATTTACAGTTCAGGAGTGACTTGCTATAGCAGTGCGGAATCTCGTGTTCATTTTGTAAACTGGGATAGTTCAGTCCATCATTCTGGAAAGTTGCCACTTCTGAGTTTCTGCTCGGTTTTGTAGAAGGAGTTCCCATGAGTTTGCTGAAAGGAAGTCTGATCCCTTTATTTTGGAAATGCCATCTTGATTTGATATTGAGGTACACATGAGGAAGCTTAGCCATTGTTACTTCACTAGTGCTACAGATGGAGTGAAAATGAAGAGTTAGAGGGAACTTTGTAGTGTATTTGACTGCTTGCGTCTGTCTAGAAATGTGAGTGACAGGACTAAGCAACTGTCTTTGCTTGTTCAGGTGGATGGCAGGATGAGACCTGGCCAGATGGCTGGACTGCAGTGACGAGGGACGGGAAGCGATCCGCTCAGTTTGAGCACACCCTGCTGGTCACGGACACTGGCTGTGAAATTCTCACCCGGAGACTCGAGAGCTCTCGGCCTCATTTCATGTCCCAGTTTTAATTTCTCTCAAGATGCCTAACATACGAACACCATCTCGTACTGTGCATTTTATTGAAAGTACGGAAATGAAGTTTTTTTTAAAATCACTCATTTTGTTTTGACTGTGGATAAGAATGGACTACAGCATTTGGTGTGTGTCCTCCAGAGCTTTTTGGGTCTGAAAGCTGAGAAGAATAAAGGAAACATTGCTTACTCCCTTCCGTCCCTGGCCTCGCCCCCTCGGTTTTCTGTACTGTGTTTTCTTCTTTGCCCCTTGAGCACTTTGACCTAATCTGCTTTTCATTGCTTTATCACTGCCACAGACCAGCCACCAAGGGCCAGCTGCTTTCCAAGAGAAAGTTGAAGATGAGAAATCTTGAAACTTTAGCAACACGTTGCTCCAGATTTTTATTATATATTGATATATATGGAACTATATATGCATACATTTTAAATTCCATATGTGATTACTGAACACTATATGACCTTTGGTCTGGGTTGATTCTGCTTTGACAGGATATCTGCTCTCATAAATGGATCCATAACTCATTAGTGAGTAATTCCTAGTTGGGACCTGGTCTCCTCTCACCCCCGTGCTGTTTATTTATCTTGTATGTCTGCAGGGAAGTCCGCAGTGTGGACTGTGTGTCAGTGAATGAGTGGTAAGATTCACTTGAGAAGTTATCAGACTTCAAGGTCCTGCGTATGGTAAAGATAGCTGTACTGCAGGCAGTGGCCGGCAGCTGTGGGGTAGTTTACAGTGCACGCTTCTTCAGACCTCTGTTTGGGCAGATGTGAGGGAAGAGGCTCCCTGTCTTCAGAACCCTCTGATGTCAGGGTACACTTCCGGAGCACTCAGAGAAGAGGCAGTTGTCCTGTGGCAGGTGATGGGGTAGAGTTGCAAAATGTCCCCAGGTGTGTGCATCGTCATGGGTGGCTGTGGGTTTACCATTAGTGAACTTAGCTGAATGAGAAAGGAACTTGTTGCAGTACTGTAAACACTCAGTATGCATGCTGCTATCCTCTATTGCGAATGCACCTCACCTCTGTCTCGTTGAGTCTCATCAGAAATGACCGTGGTGCCGGAATCTGTGCTCCTCGGTGGGGGTTCAGTGGAGACATACCAGATGATAACAGTTGTCATGAGAGTGTCCTTGATTGCTGAGTGTCTCATGACTTTAGTATAATTTGATACCACTGACATACTTCAAGACATCTTTCCCAGAGTGCCTCAGACCTTATTGCTTTAAGAGAATGATGATAATGTTTTCATGACTTTAATGATTTAGTAAAGTGATTGAATCTGGTGTAGACTTCTGGGTGTGTGTGCGTTTAAAGTTTTTATCAAACTGTAATATTTGTGAATGGAATGCCTTGTAATATGAATGTTAATATAATATGTAAAGGGAGATTAAACGTTCGAATGATTATCCCACTTCCTCTAGTTGTATTTGTTGGGATTTCAGAGGGAATCGATGGGAATGAGGCTAATTTCATAATCTAACCTCATTGCCATTGGAGCACCTTTTCAGGTATTTTGTACCAGGATTACGTGGTGTTGAGTCCAGCACAGTGCCGGCACCATTTGCAATGTAGTTGTATTAGGAGAGCTGCTGAGACCAAGATGTGGCATATGTAGGGGACACTTTATACTTCGACAAGAGAATTAGTAATGGAGCGGGGCTGGGTGTTCAGTTTATATCATCAGGAAATACAGCTCCAAGAACAAAACCTTGGTGTGGTTTTGTGAAAACATGGTCAGACATGCTGGCGGGAATGCTTTCCTTGGTTTTTTAAAACCGTGGGCTCGTCTAATCTTGAATTAATACTGGATTAAAAGTATTAGATTTAGTTTACATAACATCTACTTTCATTCT
>JADRCD010153699.1:0-17182 GCA_019843815.1 Montemys delectorum | reverse complement strand
CCCCAAGGGGCAATGCACTGCTCTCTGTCTTTAGGGAAGGTTTTAGGAGGGAAGTATTTCTGGTTTTGCTTTTCCTCTCTGCATCATCTTTCAAAACAGAACCTAGGACAATGACAGAAGAGTCAGCATTTATATGTGTGTTCCCCTTACTTTTTTGAGGCACATGGAATTTGGTTTCCTCTTTACCTGAGCTTCCAGGACGCTTAGTGTTCCACGGGGCTTGGGCTTCTGAATCAGATCTTTTCAGAGCTTTGAGCAGGTAGTCACTGTCTGCAGGAAGAGTCCCCACTCCTTCTCCAGTACTCTCTGAACCTTGGTTACCACCCATGTTTTCATTCCTGCGACTTGGGACTCTGCAGCTTTCAGATCGTTGCAGTGTATCTGGGCCTTCTATGAGGGTGTCTTGTTGGGACAAATTCTCAGAGTTAGACATGAGAAGTGCATCACTGCCTTGGCAAGTTTCAGAAACCGGCATATCTTCCTCTTCTTGGAATGCCAAGTCAGACCTCACAGGCTTCAACTTAATTTTCGTGGACATTGGGACCTTTGAGTCGTCTTCTTTTAGACAAGTGTTGTCTATCTTCAAGGCATTGCTTATCTGTGCTTTTGAGTCTGTTTGCTGTCTGAGATCTGTTCCTTGGAGATGTTGGAGTGATGACACACTGTCCTCTGTATGAGAACTTCTGTTAAACCAGTCTAGGACTTTAGAGATGGAATCATCAGTTGTCTTCCTTATCTCTGGAGCACATGGACCCAGGTGTGAGGATGTCTGACCAGTGAGAGCCATGAGAGGGGGCTTACCTTGCTGATGGTCTCTAAAACTGTGGTCTGATGTCTGTGATGGCTCAGGCTCAACACACTGAGTCAGTTCATCTGCAACACAGAAAGGCTTTTCTAAATTAGATAATATTTACAGGACCATTTTTCAGCCATTTATACTATCTTCTAAAAAGGCAACTTTTGACAGTATTATCTGCCCATACTAACATCTTTCAGGGAGTTTAGTATAAGATATTCTCATTAACTATTCTGTCAAAAAAAATACCTTGTAACAGGAGACGAAGACAAATGCAGACCCCTTCAAGTAGTGTGGAGAGGTACTTAAAATTTTTCACTGGGGTCCATGGTATATGTTTTAAAAATCATGTGAGCTTTGCATTCTTTGCCCCACATTATACTTTAAGTACTAATTTTCTCCAACTGTCAAATATTTGCATAAAACTGAAAATCCAGCAATGGATGTCATACTGGCTTTATGACTTTTTTCATCCAAAAGGGGATTGTCATAAGCCATAGGGGAAGCTTTAAGAAGCACAAATTGAAGTAATTTCAGAAGTTAGCAAAACAACTTTCAAGTAAGACTAAACAATGAATTCTTTCCAGAACACTTGGATAAGAAAATGAGAATCTTCACATTCCTGGGCCTAACTCCTGATGTATTAAATCAAAATCTCTGAAGCCAGGGCCCAGGAATCTTGACTAACAGCTGTCCTGGTGATTGGGCTGCATGCTGGAGTTTTAGCCCTCTAATCAGAGCAGCCTCCTTCTTTGTTTCTCATTTCCTTTCTACTTTTCATGAGTCTGAAGTTAGTTCTGTAAGCCAAGTAAGCTGAACTGGTTGCTTGTTGTCAGCCAAGCAGCAGCAAGGAATCTAAAAAAGGGCATTTAGATTCTTTTTGAGCCTTAATTATAAGGTACACAGGCATTTTATAAGAACTCATTAGGCTAGTAGTAAGGCTCATATGCTTTAGGACTTTTCTTTAAAATGCTAAGCCACACAGTACATGGAGAGGAGTAATCCTAACATAAGATAAGCTGAATGTTTTACAGTCAGCCACATTTTCAGATCAATGAAAACATGTTGGTTTATAAAAGTCAGTCTTTAATTTTAATCAACTCTGACTAAATGCAAAAACATAAGAGACTTACAGAATACTGATACATAGTAGATATCAGCTTTCTTACTTACGTACACATTGTATCATTAAATATTTGTCAATAACTGTTAAAGTCTTAAGAATTATATGTCTATTTACAGACTATTTAATAATGAGGAAAACATTTGTGAACAGCTTATATATTTCAAAAGTATTTATATACCCAAAAGAAACATAGACAATTAAATTGGGAAGGGGCTTGTAAGGGAACAACAAAGAGTGAGACTGAATGATTTGCCTGACGTTTGTAACTCGTATCAAATTTGAAGAAGAGGACTTTATAAGTTACTCTTTCTTTGAGATGAATGCTTTTCCAAATTATCACAACTAATGAACCAAATTCTTACCCTCACCCAATGTCCGTGCCACCCTCCAAGCAGAACCATTGTTCATTGAAACAGTTGGTGAATGACTTTATGGATAGACCATCTTAATACCTACACCATTTCTTGAATGAATGTAACCTGTTCTCTGTGGTCTGAGAATAAAGTCACTCACTCAAGTCAAATAGCTTTGACCATAGCAGGAAGTCTGTATCCAAAAATCGAGCCTACAATTCATTTCTTGGTGCAGCGGAACTATCAACTCTCAGCTTAGCTACGATGGAGGTAAAATCCTTTGGTGATGTGAGGGTCATTGAAGTATAGCCTTATTACAATGAAATCCATTGTCTAAAAATTGTTCTTATTTTGGGCTTGTACCACAGTAAGAGCCAAGATTTTAAACTCTACTAAATACAAAACAAACGAAAAGACTTTATATATTTATGTTCATTTATGAAAATACCAGTAGTGATGTATTATTTTGAAATATACAGTTAATATGTTTGGAGTTATTTAAAATTTATATTGAGAAAAACATATTTTCACTATTGCTGTAGACGAGCATCTACATAAGACTATTAAATTGATTGTTGTTTTATATCAAACAACTTTTATAATACTTATTTGTATTGTTATAATATTTTATAAATTTTAAGAAATATGACAAAAAAGATATTGTAGGTATTGAAGAGGGGTAGTGGGAGGAGTGGGGGTACAAAAGGGAAACAAGAATGTGATTTAATTCTATTTACTTAAAATATGTTTTTAAATGTTAACAAATTCAGATAAATTGAAATCATGTAACTTTTCTCATCATAATGCAATAAAAGTTAAAAAAAATAACAAAGTCTTGCAGGTTGAGGTTAGAGATGGCTCAGTGTTTAAGAGCACTGGCTGATCTTCCAGAGAACCTGGGTTCAATTCCCAGCATCCACATGGTGACTCACAGCCATCTGTAACTCCAGTTCAGAGATTGGACACCTTCTTTTGGCCTGCAGACCATGCTGAATGGGCATAGAAGCAGGCAAAATACTCTAATGCATAATTAAAAGTAAATCTTAAAATGTCAGGGTAGTATAAATACAATTCATAAATTATATACGTACCTAAAATTTTTGGCAGGGTATATAACTACAAGTTAGCAAAAGTTATTGTTGAATAGCAATATCGCAGATGAGAATTTTTAAAATTTTGTATGTGTGTGATTCTTCTTAAATTTTTACATATAAAGTTGTTATATTAAAATAAAAATATTTCTTTAAAAATTCTATAGTGAGGGTCTGGAGAGATGGCTCAGCAGTTAAGAGCACTGATTACTCTTCCAGAGGTCTTGAGTTCAAATCCCAGAAACCACAACCATCTGTAATGAGATCTGATGCCCTCTTCTGGTGTGTCTGAAGATAGCTACAGTGTACTTATATATATAAAATAAATAAATCTTTAAAAAAATTCTATAGTGAGTAGTATTTCCTTCTCTTTGAAGAATTCTTCTATGTTGCTTTTCATTGTGAATATAAGCTGAGTCTTGATTGCACTGAAGCTTATAACTAAAGCCAAACCCTTAGAAGTCATGTGTTTACAGGGAGTTCTTTGAATGCCCTACTACCTTGTATAGATTATTTTAATAATTAAACAGTAAATAGGGCTCTTAGTGAATGGGCATACATTTGTATATAGGTACTCTCTGAGACCAGGGAGGCTATTAGCCTATTAAAAAGAGCTTTGTTGACAGTATTTTCTTGAAATAATCATGAAAATAATCAAGATTGTAAAATTTGACAGAACAAATAACTAAATACAAAATTACAAAGAAAGCCTATGAGGAAGCAGGTGTAGTTTCAGAAAAAGGAAGCCTTGTCACTTTCTTCTTATAAATTATAACAAAGGGAAATATTATCCCTGGACTTTTTTCATCCTTAATATAAACATCTAAGTCAGTGGTTCTTCACCTGTGGTTCCAGACCCATACCCATTCCATGTCAGATGTTTGCGTTACAATTCATAATAGTAGCAAAATTACAGTATGAAGTAGCAACAAAATAATTTTATGGTTGGGGGATCACTGCAACATGAGGAACTGTATTAAAAGGTCACAGCATTAGAAAAGTTGAGAACCACTGGCTTAAGTAAATGCCATACGACTATTTGCTAATGTTTGGTCAGTCATTAGTAATTTCTTCTTACATGAAGTATCTGATTACTTGAAGAAGCACTTGTTATTATTTTTTTTAAAAAAGTTCTATTATATTCAAATAATTTAAATATACAAAGAACAAAGGAGCCTTGTCTCTTAATGATGGAGTGACTCAGACATGTATGACAGGGCTAAGCGAAAATTCTTCAGCAGTAACCCAATACTAACAATGGCTATTTTATTTTATTTTTTTAAGATTTATTTATTATTATATGTAAGTACTCTGTAGCTGTCTTCAGACACCCCAGAAGAGGGCATCGGATCTCATTACGGATGGTTGTGAGCCACCATGTGGTTGCTGGGATTTGAACTCAGGACCTTCAGGAGAGCAGCCATCTTTCCAGCCCAATTACGGCTATTTTAAAATCTTATGACTTTACAAAAATCACAGGATTAGATGAAGAAATAATTAAGATGAGAGAAAGTACAAAATATTACATTTTCAATTTATGTTTTTTAAGATCCAAGAATGATGTAAGAAACCTACAGGGAACATGAGAAGGTAGTTTGAGGGTCACTCCCTCAAAAGTACTCAAAGTCTAGTTTTGCAGGCTTACTCTAGTAAATAATGATGTGTTTACTCTATGCAAACATTTCAGAGTTTATTTAATACTTACTCTCTATACTCATTTTTGTTTAACTCAAAACATTGCTATTTGTGCATGTGATTTCTTTTGTTGTTGTTGTTCTTTTTGAAAGAGAGATACAGAGTCTTTCTATTATATATCTCTGGATTTCCTGGAACTCTCTATCTAGGCCAGGCTGACTTTGAACTCACCGAGATCCTCCTGCCTTAGCCTCCCAAGTGGTGAGACTAAAGGCCTGTGCCACCGTGCCTGGTTGATTTCATTTATTTTTTATTTTGTATTTTTAGTATCAACTGTGAGGGAACTCATATTAAACATAAGCTAGACACTGTGCTATCCTGATTCTTTTGGCAATGGTGATAATTTAGGTAAGTCGCCAAATGGCAGCTATTTGAAATGTAGCTGGGATGCTTAACCAAAACCTTGATCTTCTGCAGGCATGCCTGGCCTGATCATTTCACCAGCTTGTCTGGTGAGGTCAGCTTTTGTAACCTGCAATGACAACTCTTACCCGAAGGGCTTTTGGACAATTCTGATTGAAGCTTTGTAAAATGTGATGATTTGTCTTGTTGTTCATTGATGATGGGTGAATTCTCAACACGCTGAGGTCTTGTGGGTAGAATGTCTGAAGGACAAGGGATTTCATCACTTGGAACAGAACCGGACGACATTGGCTGCTCTGTTTCCCTTTCTGAAACGCTTGGGCTTGACACTGACTGACAAAGAGACAAAGGTTTTTTGTGGGAGAGCTCTGGGTGATCCTGAAACTCATCTATGTCCCCTGCATCTTCTGTTCCATTTTGCAGCCTGTCAGATTCTAAAACAGTAAATTCTCCTACTTCCTGGCCGAGGACAGCTCTAGGACTCTGTGGAAGTTCATCCTTTACTGCAGAGAATCTCACATGCTTTAATGGCTCTAGTGAGTTTGTGGAAGAGTCGTCTTCTAAAGACTGTTCCTTCTCAGAAATTCTCTCGTGGATGGTTAGGCCAGGTGATATGATTTTGCTTTTTGGATCAAAGTTGTAATTTAAACGGAGAGTCTCTGAGTCCGTGCTACTGGAACTGGAGTTGCGCTTTAGGATCCCTCTTGGAGCCCCTCTTGCATTCAGGGAGTCCCTCATTTGTCCAGGAAAAGATTGGTTATCATCTTTCTTTACGTCATTTGATTTGTAGATCAGTTTTCTGGCTTTGGGGATTGGAGCTTTGGTATGAGACACATATTCAGGTTCCATGGACACAGGTTGCTTTGGTTTCTCTAACTTTTGACATGGCAAATCTGGGATAGATGGCTTTTCTTTTGATTCTGACAACTCACCTGAAAATTAAAACATATTAGATAACATATTAAGTGGAGAGCAACTGTACAATTTAAAGGAGACCTAAATTTAGTCTGCATTCAGTGAGCAAATGGAAATATTAAACATAGTAAGGGAAGCTGTGTAATGCAGGCCTAATGAGGAAAGTACTTACAGACCTGTATATTAGTACACAGATGACTTTTACAGTAAAAATATCATTCTATGATACTACAAATGGTAATACATGACATTAAACATTTGTCTAAAACCATGGAATGTAGAACATCAAGGGTGAATCCTTGATGTAAACTATTGACTCTGGATGACAGAGATGTTTCAAGGTAGCTTGTCTGTGTGCTGTGTGATATAGTAGTTTGAATGATGGTGGCCTGCACGGGCCCATATAGTTGAGTGTTTTCTGCCTACTTGATGGAACTGTTTGGGAAGGATTAGGAGGTGTGGCCTCCTGGAGGAGATGTGTGACCGGGAATAGGCTTTGAAATTTCAAAAGCCCATCCATTCCCAGTTAGCTTCCTCTCTCCTTCTGCCCTCTACTTTCCAATAAGACATAGCTCCCAGCTACCGTGCCAACATCATGGTTGCTGCCATTCTCCCACCATGATGTCATGAACTCACCCTCTGTCACTGTAAGCAAGCCTCTAAATCGTGGCATCTCTTCACAGCAATAGAAAAGTATGAAAGTTTCATAACTATCATAGTTATAAAAAAACATACCACTCTGGTAGCAGGTACTAACCATGAAGGAGGATCTGTACATGCAGGAATAGGGCATATATAAGTATTGTGTGTACATTCTGTTAAGTATTATTGTAAACAAAGTCTTCTCTTAAAATTGATGTACAAAAGCTGGTAAGATGGTCCAGAGGGTAAAGGCATTTTCCACTCAAGTCTGACAAACTGAGTTCAATCATGTGAAATCCACAAAACATAGACAGAGAGAACCAAGTCCACAAAGTTGATCTCTGACCTCTATATGTGAGCACACATGGGATGTGAAAGTACAAGAGGTACTATGAACATGTAAAGAGATGATTAAAGAGAAAAGAGAGAGAGAAACAAAATGAAAATATAGAGAAAAGCAAAAATATCACATATTTTTCTTATGTGAAGTCAAGGGGTATGTGTGCACATGCGTGTGTGTGTGTGTATGTGTGTGTGTGTGTGTGTGTGGCATGAAGACTAAAGAGGAGTTATTTCCAGCAAGTTGGAAAACTAAGAAGGAGTGTGAGGGATGGGGATTAATGCAAGCAAGATACAATGAAATATATGTGTAAAATGTCATAAGATTTTTTTGTATTATTTTTGTATGTAGAAATTATTGAAAATATTACTGTCATTTATTTGATTTGTGATATTTTATACTAACTATAAAACTTTAAAAATAGAGTTTTTAGGGGCTAGAAATATGTTTCAGTGGTTAAAAGCACTTGTAGTTTTTACAGAAGATCTTGGTTTAATTCCCAGCATGCATATGGTAGCTCACAACCATCTGTAACTCCAGTTCCCAGAAAACCTGACGCCCTCTTCTGAACTCTGAGGGCACCAAGCATTCAGACAGTCATTTTTTAAGAAGTTTTTTTTTAAATTTTCTCAAAGGAAGCTGAAAGAAAAATACAAATACCATCTTTTAAAATCGTATATTAAAATCATAAAAAATAACAATGTTTAAAATAAAAATCCCAAAACTAATGTCTTATCAAAAAAGTTTAAAAACAGCTAACATGCTCCAATGGCTTTTTTCCTACATGATATTTGTGTATTATAAAGTATACCCAATGGGAAAGATATTAAGACAGGCTAATTGACGGCTCTAGATCACTGTCCCGCTGTTTCCCATCTTTGACTAATTTTTAGTGAGTAATATCATCTTACAGTTGCTTTTGAAGGGACAGAGTTTCCTCTTGCTGGCATGTAAACTTCCATAAGTGACAAACTTAGCTCAGTCTAACCACACACTTGATCAAACGCTCCTGAGCAGAAAGCCTTATCATTCCTTCCTGGGACAAATTTAAATTTCTTGTCGACTTCTTTTAAATAGACAACCGTGTCGGCCCATGGTAGGCATGCAAGAAATACTATTATGTGAAAGACTGCATGCCTCTGGGACAAAACTTTTCCATGTCCCTGCTGAGGGAACTGAAAGCACAGAGGTCACAGGACAAGTGGCAACACCAGGACTGGAATGTGCGGACATGCAGCTCCTACTATCTAGACAATGGACAGAGCAGCAGAAGAAAACCATCAAGACTTCTCACTTTCTCTGGGGAGTTATTTTAGTGAAAGGAACTCTGAGCATTTCTCCCTGTCCACAGATAACAGAGATAAAAATAGCTAGGCCAGAAAAATAATATTTACCCTGTTTTGAAATCTGAAATAAACCAGCTTTTCCAGTTTTTGACTGCTCGGTTTTGGTTTGTTGCGATGAGTGATCCTCTGGCAGTTGTCTGGGACTGTCGAATGGATTCTTCCTTTGCTGGGGGAAAATTGTGTTTATTAAACTTGGTCTAAATGTCATAACAGCGACCCAGTATTAGGAAATGCTTATGAGCACACCTATTTGATAGCTTTAACCAGTCCAATCTAGGCATGTTTGGGCCTTAGGGCAACTGTTTAGTTTGGTTAGCATAAAATTACTATACATAATACAAAAACATAGGTATAATTATATAAAGTATATGGATCTTTAGAGCTGGAGTTAGAGGCAACTAAGAATCTCATGTCCTTTGCATGACCAGTGAACTCTCTTCTACACTGAGGCCATCCATCTCTTCTGCCCTTAAACTGTTTAACTATTGGGAACAGAAAGAAAGCTGGGCCTTTAGCAACACAAACATAATAATTATCTACTTTATCCACCACAGGAGTGACTTCTTAAACTAAATACCCAAATTATGTACACCTGGTACACACAATGAGTTACAGGCGTCTCTGTATTTTGTTTTGTTTTAACATGATGGGAAAATTGGCACTCCTACCAGTAATGAGATTTTAACTGTCTGGGCTCAATCTACCTTGGGCAGAGACACAGCTGGAGTCCTCGTATTTTCCTGGGATATATCAATCACACTGGAAACTGGATCCACCACACTGGAACTGCAAAAGAAACCATTACTCAGAAAATAAAACCTCACCCTGTAGGAGGCATCAATCATGGCTCCACGGCCAATAGCTTTTAAGACAGGAGAAGGGGGGTGGTTACAAGATCAAACTGCAAGAAGGGAGAAGAAACTGGGTTCCAGCCATGATTAGGGACCAAAACAAAGGCAACAGTAAGATAAAGGTGTAAGGGCAGCATGAGAGAAGACAAAACCACCTGTTAGGGTCCTTGAAGATGTTCAGGGTACAGGCACACAAGAGGTTCACTCACAGCTTAAACTTGCAGAAATGAACTCATTTCAAACTTAAATCTAAGATAAGATATAAGTGAGAAAGTGAGCAATGGGTTTTATGGGTGAAATAAAGTCACATAATCTTGATTCCATGGCAGTGTTTCCCCTAATACATATAAAACTTAACTGAAGCAGAGACTCGGTAAGGCAAGTGACCTGCCAAGGAGATAGAATGACCAAGTCAGATAGCTATATGCAAAGGCTAGTGAGTTAGGGCAATTTCTAGTGACCTTCATCCCAGCAAGTTAATAAATGAATTCTTATTCAGGTACAAAGAGAAAAGTACCAGAAGGCCATGGAGAAAGCGGTGGGTGGGGAGATGACTGCAGCTGGTTGAAAGAAGTCCACAGGATTCTTTAAACCATGATGCTCTTTCCAGACGCAGCACAGCCCCGGGGTGAAAGTAAACAAGGGGTCCACAGAGCGTGGTGAGTTGAGCAGGTCACTCCCTTGACCATGAGTAAGAGGAAAAGTGGGTCACAGGATTCCAGGCCAGGAGGGAAGCTTGCTGAGAAGGCTCTCGCCAGGGGCTTTGCCATAGACATAAAAAATGAAGTCAATATTGGCTGGAACTGCTGCTCCCTGCCAATCTCCACCAGTTCATAGTGACATCAGCATCAGGAGCTTGGAAAAATCCTCTGAAGAAGATGGCTTTTCCCCTCACAGCAGAGGAACAGAAAGCCCAGGCAAGGAAACAATTCACCCTAGGGTCATGGAAACTTGCCCAAGATTGCTGCCACTAAACCCCAAGGCTAACTATTTTGTGGTTTCATTTCTGTACTTGCACTGCTGTTTTTTTTCACATTAAGCTCTTAAGAAAGCCATCCCTCCTTCCATCACCTTCCTTATTGATCCAAAAGGAAAGTACAACAGAGGAGGTGTCATTTACAGCCCAGTCACACAAAGGCAAAGGAAGGGGAAGGTAGGACATATGAAACGGAAAACACAGGAAGAACTTGTAATGAAACCGAAATTTGGACATGGTTTATTGGAAAGCTATTCCTGTACTAGATGGACACAAAGCCAAATTAAGTTGTCAAAAAGAAGTGTGGCCACTGATAGAATTTGGTGTCCACACAGTGAAAGGGTAACACCTCAGAACTGAGAGGCCATTTCTCTGCAGCGTCACTTTAAGAGGCCAGTAGGGGAAACTAAGCCAACTACCCAGTGCTAGTGAAGTCATGGATTTTGGAAAAGAACCTACAACTGACACTCTATTAAACTAGCACAATTCCTAACAACTACATTCTAACTATTTGCCCTTATACCCACAGATAACTTTATTCTTCATCCATCACCAAGGAAAGTTCTGCACAACAGACAGTGACCATTACAGAAAAATAGAACAGGTCAAAATGCAGAATTGTGCAGCCCCGTACCAACTGATATATCTATAACACAACTTCTGTACCTTATACTCAGGGATCATTGTGGAAGACCAGACAGAAAGGTGATAAGAGACAGAGAGGGAGTTTGCTATAAGATTGTGTCTCCTAGAAATGCCAGAGGCTTCACCCATAAAGTCTTAACAAAGACTTTATGTGGCTGCCAAAGCATGAGCTGAACAAGAACAGCTCCAATAGACATGCTAACCCGGCCGGGGAAAAGCCCATCCATACAAAGCCTACCAGATACAGGAATTCTGAGAGCAAGAGAGATAGTCTTCCCCAGAGACGAGTACACCAATTAGTTATCCAATAACGGTCAGCCTAAAACCATGTACATGCAAGTGGCAGTAAACAGCCTGAACAGGTTATATTTATTCACAAAGGTAACAACATTTGAAAAAGAGGTCATGAATTTGAAAGAGAGCAAAGGGGAGTATATTGGAGAGGTTTGAGGAAAGAAAGGGGAAATAAATGTAATACTTTACTTATAAAATGAACCAGTGTAAAAATCTGATGAGCAGGACACACCAGATGCCTGACACAGTGTCAATGATCTCTTTTATTAAGTAAAACAGCTGGATAATCAGAGGATCTGACCCAAACACAAAGGTTGAGTGTCCCCACATGGCATTTTTTTTTTTTGTCATCTTGCTCCTTCACACTCCCCAACCCCAAAGGATAAGCAGGACTTCCATACTACTTTCCCTCTGCATCCAGGCTCTAGAAGTCTCAGCTGCACATCCTGACTATGACTCTACTTACATCTTCTTATGACCTACTTACTTACACTCTACTGATGAAGCCAGTTTCTCCCATACCGAAGTCTGTCCTAGCGTTCCCTTGTTAAACGTAGCACTCAGCATATTCACATTGGCCTAAACCACTCTTGGTGGTTTCCACTCAACTCCACACTACATTGTCTGCCACAGTCGGTCCTGACATTTTCTTTTTTTTTTTTTAAGATTTATTTTTATTTATTTTATATGTATGAGTACACTGTAGCTATACAGATGGCCGTGAGCTATCATGTGTGTGGCTGCTGTTGATCTCAGGACCTCTGCTAGCCCCACTTGCTCTGGGCCTGCTCACTCCGGTGTAATTTATTGCAGCTGTCTTCAAATGCACCAGAAGAGGGCCGGTGGTTGTGAGCCACCATGTGGTTGCTAGGATCTGAACTCAGGACCTTGGGAAGAGCAGTCAGTGCTCTTACCCACTGAGCCATCTCAACAGCCCGGTCCTGACATTTTCAAGCAAAATGCAAACCTCCCTTCCTATAGCATCATTTGTCTCATTATTATACATTTTATTGGCACTTTGGGTTAAGAGTTGGCTCCCTGCTTGGCATCATGAAATCAGATCTTTACATAGAAGATCTATATTGCTTCAAATTATAATCTTTTAATGGCCAGATACTGTATATTTTGTTCCTTACAATCCCACTCCTCCTAGAGTAGGTAGATTCTGTCATGAACATAATAGATGATCAGTATATTCTACATGAAGAGATTTTTTTTTTGTTTTGTTTTGTTTTTTTATTTTGTTTTTTTTAAAAGATTATAATTTGAATGTTTTTTTTTTTTTTTTTTTGAGACAGGATCTTACTACGTAGCCCTGGCTGTCCTGGAACTCTCTATGTAGACCAGGTTGGCCTTGTACTCACAGAGATACAACTGTATCTGCATCCCAAGTGCTAGGATTAAAAGTCTGAGCTACCATGCCCAAATGCATGATGAGATTTTTAATCTGGGAAGAAAGCCAAGTTCCACAGACTTTTTAACTTTCTCCTTCCACATACTCTTCAAAAGGGACCTGTGATACCAAAAGTCATACTTGGAAAAAATTGGCATATTAAGATGATTAAAACACTAAATATCAACCCTAGTTCTAGAACCAAAAAGAAATTCTGTAAGTGATTAGTTTGATTTTAAAAAAATTATTCTGATCTCCTTTGGGGCTGTTAAGTTCCATGGATGCTGCTGTTGTGTGTCTCCCTTATCGTCTGATTCTGTGCTTAGCATTCGGTGGTGCTCTGTGATGCTTCAAAAACAAAGACATATGAAGAAATAATCCAGAAACAAACAAAGGACAAGAGTTAGAATATCTACCCTGAGCCTTTCAAGTCGGCAGTATTTTTGTGAGCACACACACTTCTTTCAACACCGTAACAGTCTACACTACAGAATTGCTGAGCACATTCTCATCCAAGTATACAGCAGTTTGATGTGCCTACAGAGCTTTTACCACCATAACAGATAGACTAGAATAAATCTAAAATCTAAATCTGATAAGACTAGAATAAATCTAAAATCTAAAATCTAAAATCTGATAAGATTAAAGATTTTGTGGGCCAGACATCTTAGAAATGAAGTTTTCTTATTACTGGGTTTTCTATCAAACCTTCAGGGGCCTGGGAGATGGGAAAATGGATTGACTCATCTCTATTTTCTTCAAGAGCAAGCTTGTGCCTTATACTGAGCCTATTACTGGGGGTTCTAGCAAATAGCTAATTCTTCTGGTAGAGTGAGAGATGGATAAACATAAAGAAATGCCAGGGCCGGGCAGTGGTGGCACACACCTTTAATCTCAGCACTTGGGGAGGCAGAGGCAGGTGGATTTCTGAGTTCGAGGCCAGCCTGGTCTACAGAGTGAGTTCCAGGACAGCCAGGGCTACACAGAGAAACTCTGTCTCGAAAAACCAAAAACAAAAACAAAAACAAAAACAAAAACAAACAAAAAAAAAAACAAAAAACAAAAAACAAAAAAACAAGAAAAGCCATTCAGGAGGGAGATTATTAGGGTAAAGCAATAGTATTTCAGAGCTGCAAATAAAGTTGGGGTTTATTGGCTCTTTTTCCACAGAGGATATGAGGGAGTGTGGCGGCAGAGCGAGCATTAGTGAAACACTGGCACTGAAGCTGCTACTTAGGTTCACTATGCTGATATACAAAAGAGCATCTAATTCTTCCCAAACCAAAGGTTAATAGGATGCTAGGAGGTTAATCTTTTTGATTATTTACTACAGTATGAAATACCATAGCGAAGCCTAGCCCCCCCTCGACTCATTTTGGAAACGTTCTCCAGAGAGATTGTAGCTTATGGACAATACGCATCCTGACAGCAGCCAACCTCTCTCCTGACTCCATGCCTTCCACCTTTCCATCCTCTACGCTCCAATCTCAGGGTTATGCAGATTTGAGATGGTATGCATTCCAAACCTCCTTCATCTTTCTCTGCTTGCCAGTGCCTGGGAACTCACACATGCAAGCAACCTATACACTTCATATTACTGGATGCTTACACAGGCACTGTGGTGCTTGGAAAGACAAAGCTGACCTGCCACACCAAACCACATCCACTCCCCAACAAACCAGGACATAGCAGAACGCCCTATCTAAACCACTGTCCCATCGAAAACAGTCCTATCATCCTTCAAGAGTCATCCTAAATGTGACTATGTCCAGAATGACCCTGCAATCCCTCTACCCTAATCCCACGATGGACAGAATCAGCACTGCTGGCCGTGTTCTCAGCCTTCTCACAGAGTGTGTTCAAGGCTAACTTGGACAACTTAGCAAGAATCTAAAAAATATGAAATGAAATAAAACTACATTGAAACTGCAGTTCTGTGACAAGGGGGCTTGTTTAACGTGTACAGTGCCCTGGGTTCAATATACAGTGTGCAATTAATAAATGTAAAAAGTGGATTAATGACTGTATCTTCACCATGCATACCTATTTATATTGTCTTTGTTCTATTTTTCTTTGCATCCCATACATTCTAACCCTTACCTGTGGCTTACATTTGTCAACGTGGCTATAATGAAAGTAATCACTGACTTCTATTGGTGACATTTAGTTTTTGGGCCCCTTTCTTACAAGATATCAAGACACTGAGGTGACCACTAGCTTCAATGGTCCTCCTATGAATTGCCTTGTTTGGTCGAAGACTGAGCTTTATGAAGCTTTTTATAACAAAACAACTTTTAAATCAGTCCTAATAATTTTTCTAATAAAGCTTCCATGGTACAAGGGCAAGGACCTCTCAGATATCTAACTCTTGCCTGGCTAGACCTTTTTGCTACACAGGAGCTGGAGGCCTACCTGCTAGGATGGCACAAATATGTTTGGATTTGCATTTCAGGAAGGTGGCTGTTGAGAAAAAAGAAAGGAGACTGAAACTTCCAAGTACATAGGCTTAGTACTGGTGAAAAGTCAAGTATTCTTCATAATTTATTTTATATAATTCATCCTTCCAAGAGAAGGATGACACCGACAGGCCTCTAAAGGGTGTGTGACAGGGAAGAGGGCAAGGGGCTAGAAGAGAGAAAGAATTGGTAGCTTAGAATGCATCTGAGCAATATTTGTTATCTTAGATGTCTCCGCTGGCCTCTCTGTAACTCCAGAGATAAAACAGTTATAAACCATCAGAAGGTAAGTTGTCAAAAGTGGCATGAAGGAAAAGAGAGAGAGACACACACACAGCAAGGGGGGGGAGGGCAGGCAGACAGAGAAATGAAAAGGTCCACCCTTTTCTAGGTTCACTCAATCTAAAAAGTGCCTGTAGCAGAAACATCAAAGGACCTGGTAGGTAGACGCCATACGCCATACTTGTTTCAGGGAACATATTCTTATCTCAGACAACAAAGACTGGCTTCCCATGACAGACAGGAAATGTTACACTTCACTTATGGACAGGGCTGTGACAGAGGGAAGAGCTTCTATGGTCTTTATTCTGTATGCCTCACTTTGACTAAGCTATGTCCTATGCCTTGATATGTACACATGCTCAGTGATGATTTTAGGATGAGGATATGACATGCTATTAGGATGTGGGGTTCATGGGCCAATGGCAATCCATATCGTTTATCACTAATTCATGGTGATGTAAGTACATGAACCGAGAGTATGTGCTCAGGACCATTTATAGCAGTTTTTCAAAATGCCCAGTTGGCAGTGATCTACTGTGTTTTTTTTCCCTCTGTATTTAATTTCTGTGTTTTACAGAAAGCATCAGCCTGATATTTAGCAAGTTTAAAACCAAAAAGAAATAGACCCTCCACCATAGTTTATCAAGCTTAGCAAACACCATGCAGCTAAGTTAGTCACCAGACTCCAGATGCTAGTGACCAGATTTCCAGCTGCCCTTCAGGGAACAATGTTCTCTGCTTATAACCCTTTCTGAGCTTCCTAGTGCCACAGCTGTAAACAAAGGTGAGTTCATGAAGAACCCAGGTGGCTGCCCATGTCTTATTGCTTGCTGATCACCCATAGCATTTTATGAGTGGGCTCCCACAGTCTCATGGCTCCAATACAATAAAGGCTCTTGTCACCATGCCTAGGTGAGAAACTCCATGGCCCAGCCTCACATCCCCTACCTTTTCTCTCCTCTCTAAGAAAATATTGACAGGTGCTGAGTCATCCTATTGAAAACCACCTAGCCTATAAGCACAAGCCCCAAAACACACTTAACACACCCAGCTCACAAAGGTTAAACAGCGTAAGTGGGTAGCATTGCAGGAGATTGACACCAAGAAAAATGGTGGCCTCTGATATGGAGAGGAGGAAGTACAGCTAACTGATTACCACCCATGCCACGTCATACAGAGCTGGCCTTTACTGAGCAAAGCACACTTGATACGCCTAGCAGCTGTGTGCTGGCCTTCTCAACCACACTTAATCTGTGTAATATAATAGTACAATTGTAATGCCACCTGGAAGTTGCCAAGTTTTCTTCTTCCTAAGAAATGCTGACCACTTCCCATATTTCATTTCAGTGACTCTCACAACATCCTGGTTAAGGCAACCCGGTTCCAGTTCACAGGGAAGAGCCAAGACGTCTGTCTGAGGCCATACAGAAGACAACGCACATTCAAATCACAGATATTAGCCTGGAAGTAAGGAAGGTGGGGGGAATGCCCACCATCCTGAGGGGGCATGACAAAATGGAGTTGAGCATGTTTGCCTTTCAGGTTCTTAGAGATGGAATGACGGCCTAGGGGCAGGATGGGAATTCT
The DNA here is from genome assembly GCA_019843815.1 of Montemys delectorum. Lineage (NCBI taxonomy): Eukaryota > Metazoa > Chordata > Mammalia > Rodentia > Muridae > Montemys > Montemys delectorum. The sequence continues at coordinate 31 of JADRCD010153699.1, read as the reverse complement.
GGGCTTGATCAAACAGTGAGATGAGCTGTTT
>JADRCD010153698.1:0-41697 GCA_019843815.1 Montemys delectorum | reverse complement strand
TGGTTAACATGTAGAAAAATGCAAATCGATCCATTCCTTTCTCCTTGTACAAAGCTCAAGTCCAAATGGATCAGGGACCTCTACATCAAACCAGATACATTGAAACTAATAGAAAATAAAGTGGAGAAGAACATCGAGCAAATAGACACAGGGGAAAATATCCTGAAGAGACTGCCAATAGCTCCTGCTCTAAGATCAAGAATTGACAAATGGGACCTCATAAAGTTGCAAAGTTTCTGTAAGGCAAAAGACACTGTGAATAGAACAACATGGCAACCAACAAATTGGGAAAAGATCTTTACCAACCCTATATCTGATAGAGGGCTAATATCCAACGTATACAAAGAACTCAAGAAATTTGACTCCAGAGAACCAAATAACCCTATTAAAAAATGGGGTACACAGCTAAACAAAGAATTCTCAACTGATGAACACCAAATGGCTGAGAAGCACCTAAAGAAATGTTCAACATCCTTAGTCATCAGGGAAATGCAAATCAAAACAACTCTGAGATTCCACCTCACACCAGCCAGATTGGCTAGGATAAAAGACTCAGGTGACAACAGATGCTGGAGAGGTTGTGGAGAAAGAGGAACACTCCTTCCTTGCTGGTGGGATTGCAAACTGGTACAACCATTCTGGAAATCAGTTTGGCGGTTCCTCTGGAAATTGGACATAGTTCTACCAGAGGACCCAGCTATACCACTCCTGGGCATATACCCAGAAGATGTTCCAACATGCAATAAGGACACATGCTCCACCATGTTCATAGCAGCATTATTTATAATAGCCAGAAATTGGAAACAGCCCAGATGTCCCTCAATGGAGGAATGGATAAAGAAACTGTGGTACATCTACACAATGGAGTACTACTCAGCTATTAAAAACAATGAATTTATGAAATTCTTAGGGAAATGGATGTATCTGGAGAGTATCATCCTGAGTACGGTAACCCAATCACAAAAGAACACACATGGTATGCATTCTCTGATAAGTGGTTATTAGCCTAGAAGTTTGCAATACAGGAAGAACAACCCACAAACCACAAGAAACTTAAGAAGAAGGAAAACCAAAAGGTGGACATTTCATTCCTTCTTAAAAGGGGAAACCAAATACTCATGGAAGGAGTTGCAGAGATTAACTATGGAGCAGAGACTGAAGGAAGGACAAGCCAACCTAAATATAGCTATCTCCAGAGAGACTCTGAGAATACCTGACTAATACAGATGTAGAGGCTCACAGCCATTCACTGAACTGAGTACACGGTCCCCAATGAAGATGTTAGAGAAAGGATCTATGGAGCTGAAGGGTTTGCAGCCTCTTAGGACAAACAACAGTATGAACTAACTAGTACCCTCAGAGTGCCCAGGGACCCAACCACCAACCAAGGACTATACATGGTGGGACTGAATGTTTTGGCAGCATGTGTATAGTAAAGGATTGCAAATTTGATCATCAATAGGAGGAGAGGACCTTGGCCTTGTGAGGGTTTTGTGCCCCAGTATGGGGGACTGCCAGGGCCAATAATTGGGAGAGAGTGGGGTGGCAGGCATGGGGAGGGGGGAGGCAACAGGGGTTTGTTCTTGTTGTTTTTGTTTGTTTGTTTGTTTGTTTGTTTTTTGGAGTGGAAACTGGGAAAGGAGAAATTTACATGTAAATAAAGAAGATATCTAATTTAAAAAAAAAAGAATTTGTAAGACTTCTCTTATAGAGTTTGGTTCCTTGAACCCATGGCAGGTAGCTCATGGTTTCCAGTAAATCCTGAGCTGGAAAATCCAAATTCCTGCCTTCCATAAACATCTGGACTCATGTTCACATACCCATACATAGACACACAAACAAACATAATTAAAAGAATTGAATAAATCTATTTTTACAAAAATACAAAAACACAGATCTTACTTGAAACAAAATGATAGCTCACTTAATCTTAGCCAAACCATGGCTTAGTTACATGTGCTTTTATAGTCACAGAAAAAAAGAGAGCCATGAATCAAGTAGTCTTCAAATACACTGACAGGAACATCCTGTAGACAGGTTACAACAAAAAGAGGAAATGACTGTTGGAAGTTAGATCTTATCTGATGGCATTCTTAGTTGTGGGGTTTTGGGAAGCTAGTGGGCTTACATTCTTCCCTATTGGTCTATGTGCCTGTCTTTCCATCAGTGCTATACTGCTTTAGTTATGAGACCTTTGTAAACTATTCTCAAACACTGACTTCACTCTTTCAAGATTATTGTGTCTCAATTATTGTATACAAAGTTTAGATTTGCTTTCTACTTTTGTAAAAAAAAATACATGTTAATGAGATTTTGATAAGGATTGTCTCTAATCTGGATATTGCTTTGGGTTGGTTTGGACATTTCCTTAATATCTAGACTTTAACTCATGCACACACTTACCTTTCTTCAATTCCTTTCATCATTTTAGAGTTTTCACATACTTGAAATGAATTCTTGAAATTAAGAACTAAAATGAAAGGAGGATCTCAGTATAATAAAAGCCACACATGTAATTCTACCTTCAAATCATATGATGAACATGTGACAGTTTTCAGACCAGAAGAAAAACAAAACTTCCCATTCTTACTGGTCCTATGCAACACGTTATTGGAAATCCTGGACAGAGCAATTACAGAAGAAAAAGAAATAAAAGGTGTCCAAATTAAAACAAAAATGAGGGGGTTCATTTTTCTTCTTTGACAGTTTCATAAATGTATGTGATGAACTTTAGTCATGTTCAACCTCTATTTCTTTCTCATTTTCTTCCTTCTCTCCTTCTTTTCAAAAGCATTCTTCTTATTCTCTTAGGTCTCCTTTCTGTGTGACTCACTGAGTTTCGTAAAAGCTACTTCAATCAGTGTGAATGGGAAGTCATTTTCCAAATGACTTTATCCAACCTAGAGAAAAATAAACACTCATAAAAACAAACAAAAACAACAAAGCCAACTCAGAGATAACTAATTCAGTAAAGTTCAGGATTAATAATCAACAATAAAATTATTACTTTCATTTTTATTTATTAACAACTAATTATCTAAAACAACAAGGCAACAATTCTACCTTTATAGCATCAAAAATAATAAATTTGACTAAGGAGGAAAAAGATTATCTATTTAAAGTGGGTAAGCTTTTAATAGGGCTGAGAATAATTCATGTAGATACTTTCCTCTGAGATTTTTTTTTCTGGGACTTCAGCCCTTGGGAGGTGGCTTGATACCAGTACTCTACACAAAGCAATAATATTAATAGCTTACTCTTTGCCTGGAAGTTTAAACTATATTTTTGCCTATAGTTTTATATTTGAGCAAAATTTAACTTTTTCTATATCTCTCATCTCTCTTTTTTATTTGGATTTTAAGATATTTCAGGGGTTTCTTTTTATGTCTATTTCAATTTAAGTATTTAACTGAAATTGATCATTTATGTTGAATTTTTTAGATCTACATATTATATGCAGATAAATTTACAAGTAAAATGGGCTATTCCAAAAAAGGCAAATATATCTTTGTTGAAAAGATATTAAATGCCTGATTATTAAATATACTTGATACAACTAACAACCATGTAATGACTTTTTTGTTTTGTTTTTTAACAAGGAAACTGGGTATATTTTTGAAGATAGACTCTTATATTCATGCTATTTGAAAAAGCAAGCATTCAAGAAACTAAGGACTTGGCTAGGTCACATACCTAGGAACTACTGTTTAAGATTTGGAGCTGGGTCTCAAGCTTGTCCATCAGTACAACTTTTCCATTTTTTTGTAGGATCAGCTTCTGTTGATTGCTCTTTATTTAATTTAGGGAATAGGAAACAAAACTCTAGCTAGTGTTCTCACATTCATTATATCATTGATCTTTGTAAAGTCTTGGTAAAGAATGAGATGGAAGGCTACCATCATTGGCCTTATTGTTATTTATTCTCACAAATGATGCTTCAGTATTCCAGGCATTTTCTACTTTCTAATTTGATGATATGAATAAGAAAATTAGTGTCTTGCTTCCCAGAAAACTATGTATAATTGTGGGAATAAAGAGTGGGCAAATGAATAAGAGGCACATTCCTGTACACATATGTTTGTGTGATTAGAGAAATATCCCAGGTCACTTTTTCTATTACTGTTCACCTTGTTTTTAAGGAAAGGTTTGACTGAACCAGGACTTAGTCATATTGGCTAGACTGACTGAACAGTGAACTCTCAAGATCTATCTACCTGTCTCCATTTCATAGTCCTGGAGCTACACAATCACTCAGAGCATAATTGGCTCTTCTTTTCTTTTTTCTTTTCTCTTCTCTTCTGACATGAGTGTTGGTGTTAGAACTAAGGGCCTCTTTTTCTCTCAGCAAATATTTTTACAGGTTGAAACTTCACCCCAGTCTCCAGTGTGCATTTTTATTTAATTTTTTTCCATATTTCCCAAAATAGATGGGCTTTTTAAAAGAGGATACATTTTATGAATGGATAAAAGCTGTTATTACTGAAAGAAAAAGGAGGCAAATGTTCAGTGGTGTCTTACTATTTGGTACAAGAGATTATGATGATTTGTCAGAAAAAATAAGTTAAAATAATGTGCTGTTTTAAAGGAAAACTTGTCTTCAAACAGAACATAATCTAGTTATTTATGATGCACCTACCACTAAAAAGACACCAAATGATTCATGTCTGATTTTCCCTGCTTAGGAAACATCATCTAATAGCAGTAATGCCCCTCCTCTGGCCATTTCCATCTTTCTGTCCCTGTTTCATGATTTTCTCTGACCATTAGGTGTAGGGGCTATGTTCAGATGTATCAATTGGGATTGGGCACCTCACAGTATATTATTCTCTGTGTTTGACCTGATGTGGATCTTTGTAATAGCCTCCATCTGTTACCAAGGAGAAACTTCATTGATGATGGATGACATCTGTGGGTAAATGAATAAATTTTATCAGATTAAGAAAACATCAGGTGCATTCTGGAGGGTCCCCCCAACTTCCTATTTCTAAAGATTGCCTGTTTCCTTTTTTTCTGATGGCCCTCAGAGCTTCAGTTCTTTTCCCTCACCCAATACCAGATCAGGATCCCCTCTACCTCCTAATCCCCCACCATGTCCCATCCACTTTTCCTCCCAGGTCCCTGCCTCCAGAATACATCAGAGACCCGGGAGTTAAAAGACTCTCAGGAATTAAAGGGAGGGACCTTAGATGAAATACCAGACAGTAGGAAGAGGGAACTTATAGAGCCTACCTCCAGCAGGAAGACAGGGCATCCCATCAGTCTGACTCAAAATTGTTTCTATCTGAAAGAATTACAGGGATGGAAATTGAGAGGAGCCTGAGGAAAAGAAGGTACAAGGACAGGCCCAAAGTGGGATCTAGCTCAATGGAGGCCTGACACTATTACTGAGGCTATGGAGTGCTCACAAAAAGGGATCTATCATGACTGCCCTCCAAACTACCCAGCAAGATGCAGATATTTGCACACAACCAATGGACAGAAGCAGCTGATCCCTGTTGTTGAATTAGGGAAGGCTGAAAGAAGCTGAGGACAATCCTGTAGTTGGACCAGCAGTCTCAATTAATCTGGGCCCACAAGATCTCTCAAACATGGGACCACCAAACAGACAGCACGCACCAGCTGATATGAGTCCCCAAACACACATTCAGTAGAGGACTTCTGGGTCTGTCTTCCTTCAGAGATGATGAATCTAACCCTCAAGAAACTGGAGGTCCCAGAGAGTTTAGAGTCAGGTGAGGTGGAGGATGAGGGCATCCCTGTGGAGACAGAGAGGGTGGGGAGGAGGTGTGGGATATGGAGCAGTTGGAAAGTGGATGAGGGGCCAGGAATAGAATATGAAGTGTAAAATATAAATTAATTTTAAAAAATAGATCACAAGAAAAAAAAAAGAAAGGAAGAAAACATCAGTAGAAGGATTTCCTCTCAGATCTATGACCTCTCCAGCCAGGTTATCTGGATAGGTCTTACAGCACCTTGCATGAATTTGATCTTATTAAGCAGGCCTCAAGTCAAATTAGACAGTGCTTTGGTTACTCCCAAGGTAAAGTAGCACTGTTGCATCATTGGAGATATCTTGCTGGTCGACTCATAGGCATTATATCTATGTAGGATTACTAATTACTTCTTTTTCTTGTAGGGTTCCATAGTCTCTTCTGATGCTATAATTGCCAGTCCATGGGGATTTCCCATGTCAGTTCCAGCTGAATTCCTTAAAGTCCTGACTTTGGGCTGTGTGGTGTCTTTAGAAGTAGTATCTTCCTTTCACAATCTGGAAGGCATCTGAGGACAATCACAATAACCTATGTTGTTTGTTGACTCCTGTATTTCTCCAAACCACAACTCAAAGGTGATTTCCCATGCTTTACACTGGGATTTTTACAGAAAGTACATGGCTTTAATTTGGGTTGGGAGTGCTGGGACAATACCAACTCAATGACAATACCAGTTAACATGTGACCATGATTTCTCCCCTAGATTAAGAGCTAAAGGTGACCAATAGCTGCTGAGAGAAGGAAAATAGTTTTATTTCTGAGAAGAACATCAATATAAGACCTTCGATCGAAAGTGGTCATTTTTGAGCACATGTATATACTGACAAGGCTAAATGGACTCTCTCTCTCTCTCTCTCTCTCTCTCTCTCTCTCTCTCTCTCTCTCTCTCTCTGTGTGTGTGTGTGTGTGTGTGTGTGTGTGTGTGTGTGTGTGTTTACTTATTTATTCATGTAATAATAATTAAAGAAGGGACCATTGTGGTTTGAATAAGAATGTTCCCCCATAGCCTTATATATTTGAATGCTTAGTTAATGCTAGGCTCAGTTCTCTCTCTCTCTCTCTCTCTCTCTCTCTCTCTCTCTCTCTCTCTCTCTCTCTCTCTCTGCTTATCAATCAGGATATAGATTTCAGCTATGCTCTAGCACCATAAATGCTGCCATGTTTGATAATAGATCAAACCTCTGAAACTATAAACAAGTGCCCTGTGGAGCGCTGTTGCCGTGCCTTAAAGATCGCACTGGCCGAGCTGGAGCTGTTGGAGTAAACAAGTCCTTATTTGGACCCAGGGGCGTGCCCACCAGTGGCCTGATTCTACTTCAATGCCTAGTAGCCTATGACTGTGTGAAACGTGGTATGGGCTCATGGGTGGTCCTACGAAAGGTATATAGTCAGACTCCTGGTGGGGCTCGGGGCCACTCTGCTGTAACGGTTAAGCAAGACATTCCTGAGTAAACTGTGCTGGAAGGACGTGGTGTGCTGGTCCTTCTTCTTTGTCGGTCAGGGTCGTCAGCACCGCGCAGTGCCCAATTAAAGTTTTCTTTCATAAGATTTGCATTTGTCATAATGACTTTTTACACTATAATAAAACAGTGACTGAAACAGAAATTGGTGCCAGAGACTAGGGTATTGCTGTGAGAGGCCTGACCATGCTGTTTGTTGGTGGAATGTGAATTTTGGTTTAAGAAAGCAGTTGAATGTTTTGAGTGAGACTAAATGGGTTACAGTAGTAGGAGCATGGACAGCAATATTGAGAACAATGTAAATTATAAAGGCCCAGCACAAGAAGTTTCAGAAAGGAGACTATTACTAAGTAACCTAGATATAATTCTTGTGAATTTTTGGCAAAGAATGTGGCTACTGTTTGCTCTTGTCCTAAAATTTCTGCCTAAGGCTAAATTAAAGTGTTTTGGATTAATTTTGGCAAAGGAGATTTCAAGACTGTGTCATGTGGTTATTAATAACTCTTTTGCAGATCTATAATGAAAAGAACTAAGTAGGTCATGGAGAAATACAAAATGCACAGAATGCAGAGAAAAAAAGGAAAAACATCAAGAATTACGATGTTGGTGTCAAGTCCTATAAGCAAGGAGATAAAAAGCTTAAAGGTTAAAGCCTAAATGGAACAAAAATAATGGTACAATCTTAGGGAAAGACCCCAGCCAGCCAACCCTGCAATCTATATGGGAAAAAAAGGGAGCGGCTCACAGCCATTCATTGAACTGAGTATACGGTCCCCAATGAAGGAGTTAGAGAAAGGTTCTATGGAGCTGAAGGGTTTGCAGCCCCTTCAACAACAACAATTACTAACTAGTACCCTCAGAGCTCCCAGGGACCCAACCACCAATCAAGGACTATACATGGTGGGACTGAATGTTCTGGCAGCATGTGTATAGTAGAGGATCATAAATTCGATTATCAATAGGAGGAAAGGACCTCGGCCTTGTGAAGGTTTTGTGCCCCAGTGTAGGGGAATGCCAGGGCCAATAAGTGGGAGAGGGTGAGGTGGCAGGCATGGGGAGGGGGGAGGCAAAAGGGGTTTGTTCTTGTTGTTTTCGTTTGTTTGTTTGTTTGTTTGTTTGTTTTTTGGAGGGGAACCTGGGAAAGGAAAATTTACATGTAAATAAAGAAAATAATCTAATTAAAAAAATAAAATAAAAAAAGAAAGCTTAAGAATGAAGGAAACTATCAACGACAGAAAGCTGATGCAAATGTAATTGGAATAGAGGGCCAAATTTCAACCACAGCAAGCAATAAAAATTGGCAGCTTTGACCACAAGATTCTGGATTTAAAGTCACAGATACAAGAATAGGGTTATGGAATCTCCGCCTGGGGCTAAGAGAAGACACTGGGGCCAGGCATGTAGTAGAAGTGTCTTTGCATGGAGGCACAGAAAGGCCTTTGTGTCAATCTGTGAAAATAAAGTGGGATTGATTGAATTAAAGACTCCAAAATGTTACAGATCCCAGAGTAGTGGGCTGCTTGTCAAGGATAGCTATAAATAGGGTGTAGAACCAGTCCAACAGAGAGAAGTGTGTGACAGTCAACAAATCTAGAAGGAGTTCAGAAGAGCACTTTGATATCAGACACAGAGATACATACAGAATTAGAAGTTTGCCATGTTGACTTGGCTTGCTTTGGCTTAGTATTTCCTCACTATGTTCTCCCTCCTTTGTAATGCTAATGTATATTCTCTACCATTTCATGTTGATTATATGTGATCTGCTTTTGATTTGACATTGCAGAGTTTATAGTTAAGAGACTGCCATGAGGCTCAGAAGAGACTTTGAACTTTAGACTTGACATTGTAATAGATTATGGGTGGTTTTGAAATTGGATTGTATGCATTTTTGCATTATGATATGGCTTCAAGCCTATGATGTCCTCAGAGTAGAATATGATGGTTTAAATAAGAAGGACACAGGCCACAGAAGTTGCAGAGCAACTGGGACAGGGTCCTTCATTCATCCATCTGCACCCAAGAGGGATGGCTGATCCCCAACCGTCTGTGCATGGATCTTACCAGGGGAGAGATGATCTCCCAAGAGTGCTGACACAGGCTTACAGACCCAGAGGAGGAACAAGCTCCAGCCAGAGACAGCAAGAACACCTACCAGAGATTAACAGATGGTGAAAGGCAAACACAAGTATCTTGCCAACAGAAACCAAGAAAACTTGGCATCATCAGAACCCACTACTCCTACTGCAGCAAGTCCGAGATACCCCAACACACTGGAAAAACAAGATGTGAATCTAAAATCATATCTCATGATGGTGATAGAGGAATTTAAGGACATAAATAACTTATTTAAAGAAATACAGGAGAACACAGGTAAACAGGTACAAGCTCTTAAAGAGGAAACACAAAAATCCCTTAAGAATTACAGGAAAGTACAACCAAACAGGTGAAGGAATTGAACAAACTAGGAGCCGCTTCTTTGAAAAAATCTACAAAATAGATAAACCCTTAGTCAGACTAACTAGAGGGCATGGAGACAGTATCTTAATTAACAAGATCAGAAATGAAAAGGAGACATAACAACAGAAACTGAGGAAATCCAAAAAATCATGAGATCCTACTACAAAAGCCTATACTCAACAAGACTAGAAAACTAGGATGAAATGTACAATTTTCTAGACAGATACCAGGTACCAAAGTTATATCAAGATCAAATAAATGATCTAAACAGTCCCATATCTGCTAATGAAATAGAAACAGTCATTAATAGACTCCCAACCAGAAAAAAAAAGGCCAGGACCAGATGGGTTTAGTGAAGAGTTTTGTCAGACCTTCAAAGACTATCTAATACCAATACTCCTCAAACCATTCCACAAAATAGAAACAGAAGGTACACTACCAAATTCGTTCTATGAAGCCACAATTACTCTTATACCTAAACCACACAAAGACCTAACAAAGAAAGATTACTTCAGACCAATTTCCCTTATGAATATCGATGCAAAAATTCTCAATAGAATTCTTGCAAACTGAATCCAAGAACACATCAAAACAATCATCCATCATGATCAAGTAGGCTTCATCCCAGGGATGCAGGGATGGTTCAATATATGGAAATCCATCAGCGTAATTCACTATATAAACACACTCAAAGAAAAAAACAATATGATCATCTCATTAGATGCTGAGAAAGCATTTGACAAAATCCAACACCACTTCATGATAAAAGTCTTGGAAAGATTAGGAATTTAAGGCCCATACCTAAGCATAGTAAAAGCAATATACAGCAAACCAATAACCAACATCAAACTAAATGGAGAGAAACTTGAAGCAATCCCACTAAAATCAGGGACTAGGCAAGGCTGCCCACTGTCTTCCTACCTATTCAATATTGTACTTGAATTCCTAGCCAGAGGAATTAGACAACAAGAGGATATCAAAGGGATACAACTTGGAAAGGAAGAAGTCAAATTATTACTATTTTCTGATGGTATCATAGTAAACTTAAGTGACCCCAAAAATTCTACCAGAAAACTCCAAAACCTGATAAAAAATTTCAGCAAAGTAGCTGGATATAAAATTAACTCAAGCAAATCAGTGGCCTTCCTCTACACAAAGGATAAACAGGCTGAGAAAGAAATTAGGGAAAAAACCCTTCACAATAGTCACAAATAATATAAAATACCTTGGTGTGACTCTAACTAAGAGTAAAAGATATGTATGACAAGAACTTCAAGTCTCTGAAGAAGGAAATTGAAGAAGATCTCAGAAGATGGAAAGATCTCCTATGGCCATGGATTGGCAGGATTAATATAGTAAAAATGGCCATCTTGCCAAAAGCAATCTACAGATTCAATGTAATCTCCGTCAAAATTCTAACTCAATTCTTCACAGACTTGGAAAGAGCAATTTGCAAATTGATCTGGAATAACAAAAACCCAGGATAGTGAAAACTATTCTCACCAATAAAAGAACCTCCGGTGGAATTGGCATCCCTGACCTTGAGCTTACTACAGAGCAATTGTAATAAAAGCTGCATGGTATTGGTACAGTGAAAGACAGGTGGATGAGTGGAATAGAATTGAAGACCCAGAAATGAACCCACACACCTATGGTCACTTGATCTCTGACAAAGGAGCTAAAAACTTCCAGTGGGGGAAAAAGCAAAAAACAGAATTTTCAACAAATGGTGCTGGCTCAACTGGTGGTTAGCATGTAGAAGAATGCAAATCCATCCATTCCTATCTCCTTGTAAAAAGCTCAAGTCCAAGTGGATCAAGGACCTCCACATCAAACCAGATACATTGAAACTAATAGAAAAGAAAGTGGGGTAGAGCCTTGAACACATGGGCACAGGGGAAATTTTTCTGAACAGAACACCAATAGCTTATTCTCTAAGATCAAGAATTAACAAATGGGACCTCATAAAATTGTAAAGCTTCTGTAAGGCAAAGGACACTGTCAATAGAACAAATCTGCAACCAACAGATTGGAAAAAGATCTTTACCAATCCTATATATGATAGAGGGCTAATATCCAATATATACAAAGAATTCAAGAAGTTAGACTCCAGAGAATCAAACAATCCTATTAAAAAATGGGGTACAGAGCTAAACAAAGAATTCCCAACTGATGAACACCAAATGGCTGAGAAGCACCTAAAGAAATGTTCAACATCCTTAGTCATCAGGGAAATGTAAATCAAAACAACCCTGAGATTCTACCTCACACCAATCAGAATGGCTAAGATCAAAATCTCAGGTCACAGCAGATGCTGGTGAGATTGTGGAGAAAGAGGAACACTCCTTCATTGCTGGTGAGATTGCAAGCTGGTACAACCACTTTGGAAATCAGTTTGGTGGTTTCTCAGGAAATTGGACATAGTACTACCTGGAGACACAGCTATACTACTCCTGGGCATATACCCAGAAGATGCTCCAACATGCAATAAGGACACATGCTCCATTATGTTTATAGCAGCCTTATTTATAATAGCCAGAAACTGGAAACAATGCAGATGTCCGTCAACAATTGCATGGATACAGAATATGTGGTATATTTACACACTGGGGTACTACTCAGCTATTAAAAACAATGAATTTATGAAATTCTTAGGCAAATAGAAGGATCTGGAGAATATCATCCTGATTGAAGTAACCCAATCACAAAAGAACACACATGGCATGCACTCACTGATAAGTGGATACTACCCCAGAAGCTCAGAATACCCAAGATACAATCCACAAACCACAAGAAACTCAAGAAGAAGGAAGACCGAAGTGTGGATACTTCAATCCTTCTTACAAGAGGAAACAAAATACCTATGAAAGGAGTTGTAGAGACAAACTATGGAGCAGAGACTGATGGAAGGACAATTCAGATCCTTCCCATATTCAATCACCAAAGCCAGACACCACTGTGGATGCCAGCAAGTGCTGGCTGACAGGAGCCTAATATAGCTGTCTCCTGAGAGGCTCTGCCAGTGCCAGACTAATATAGAAGTAGAGGCTCACAGCCATCCATTGGACTGAGCACAGGGTACCCATTGAAGGAGCTTGAGATAGGAGCCATGGAGCTGAAGGGTTTGTAGTCCCTTAGGACGAACAACAATAGGAACTAACTAGTACCCTCAGACGTCTCAGGGACTAAACCACCAACCAATGAGTACACAAATTGGGACTTCTGGCTCCAGCTGCATATGTGGCAGAGGATGGCCTAGTTGGTCATCAATGGGAGGAGAGGCCCTTGGTCCTGTGAAGGTTCTATGTGTAAGAGAATGCCAGAGCCAGGAAGCAGGAGCAGGTGGGTTGGTGAGCAGGGGGAGGAGAGTGGAAACAGGTTTTTTTTCTTTCTTTTTTTGAGGGGAAATCAACCAGGAAAGGAGATAACATTTTAAATGTAAATAAAGAATATATCTAATAAAAAATTACTTTTTTGGCTGCTAATGCCAAATATACAACATATTAAAATACAAAATATGAATATTGTCACTGATCAATATTTATACCTCAAATAAATATATTCATTTACTGTCCACAAAAGACACTAAATGAGTGAGGACAAAAAATAATCTGATGCCATTTAGGTCATTTTTATATTTGTAGTTAATCTTTCAAAATGAGATATTACATTTTGAACCAACTAAAGAACAAAACAAGAAAATATTAGATTTTAACCATTCAGTTTTATTTCATAGCAAAATATCTATTGGAGTTGATTTCCAAGGTACCATTTTTAATCGAAAAGGGCTTAAAGTGATGGAGGGACATGCAGTATGCCTGGTAGGAGCAAAGATTATGAGATATCAATAATATATGAGATACTTTAATCCTGTGATTAGACTTTAGTGTTCCTTTACTTCAGAGGAGAGAAGCGATTTGAGGTACTAACACCCGAGCATGGTAGAGTTGTGACAAGCATGTGGCTTCCGACCCAGCTCTAATTGGTCCTGAAGGCTATTCATCACTTACTTCTCACAGCAACTTCCCATTTTAGTCTGTACTATAGCTCTTCTCCCTTTATTGCTATTGCTTTACAGCTGGAGAGTGTTTGGGTGTCTCATACCTTACAGCAAATTCTCAAGCATTCATGGCCCATGCTTCATAGCATGTAAAGTTGTGTGCAGTATAGAAAGCCTCAAATCATTGACAGATACAGATTGTCAGTCAGGGTTGGGGCACTAAAGGGACTTTCAAGGTGGCAGCAAAATAAAAGTGGTTGTGTCAACAGAGGTCAAAAAAAGAAAGAACATCTCATTTTATGTAATGAAAACAATTCATCTCAAATTCTACTTTAACAGGAACATTAAGAAATGATGTTGACAACGGGCTGGAAAGACGGCTCAGGCATTAAGCACTGGCCACACATGCATAAAGATAAAAGTTTGATCCCTTAGTACACATGTCAAGCAGCTCTATGCGGCAGTGTTCACTTATACCCAGCATTGGGAAACATGGAAGCATGAGGATCCCTGGGAGTTTGCTCTCTGGCCAGTCCACCTGAATCATTTAACTCCAGGATCAGGTAGACTATAACTGAGAGAGAATTTAGATCTTACTGAACTCTAGCCTTCCTATACAGGCACATACACTCATACACATGCACATACATTTGAGCACACATGAGCACATATATGATAATACTGATATAGAGAACATAAAAGTAAAGAAATTATACATGTTTAAGAAATAATTATTATATATTTAATTATATATGAAATAGAATATTCATCAAAAGCTGTATTATAGGTATAAAGTGAACAAACTGTAAATAATATAACCATAAGCAAATAAATTAAATTCAGTGCTACCATATAAAAATCACCTTGCCTTCATCCATTACATAGCTTACTTGATGATAGAAAAAATAGTTTATAAAAAGATATATTCCTGTAAAGTGATGTGAATTTAAAAGGAATACGATGCATGTGCCTCGTACGTGAGACTTTCCCACAGGGAGTAATTGAATATCACCATTTAAGTCACACAGAAATCTCAAGCAAGAAATAATGCTAACTAAGGCACAAAGTAATTTATTCAAATACACAAAATGTATTCCGATTACCATTGTCCTTAAAATTTTGCCATATATTTAATTTATTCATCATAACTGGTAGAATTATTCTTTATTTGTAAGATTGGTGTCAAGATGTTGTTTGAAGTCGGGATAATGAATGAAAATACTTCAGTGAGTACAGGAAAGAGTGAAGATAAAATCTAAGGGGTTCCTAGAGTTAGAGCGCTGATAAGGCCATAGTCACAGCACATGGGATAAGGAAAGTGCTATCAAGGAGGAAGAAACTGCATATCTCAAAAACTACATGTGAAAGATGATCTCAGAAGCCTAGAAGATAAAATTACTGGATAAGGGAATGTGATCTGATTTATTGACTATTACTGAAATATTGGACAGAAATGATCCATGACTTTCAGAAGATAAAAGATGTCAGTGACATGATAAAAAATAACCTTGGTTGACACCAGTTCAGTTAAGGTGAGGTTAGTCAAGGCCAGAATACACTTGCTCATCAGTGTTTTTGTTGCTTCCTACAGGAAGAAGACATCAAAGCAATAGTGTAGAGCATCTTTTAAAGTGATGGGTGATGGAGCTGCTACCTTAGGCATCAGCAATGGTTCCATACAAGGGAATAAATTTTGCAGAAGACAAGGAATTGTACTTGTCTCCAGAACACAGGGGAACAAAATATCATTGTCATTAAAGTAGAGAAAGCAATTTTTAAAGTAAAATTTAATATTTTGCTTACCTGTTTAAAATTTGAAATAGAAAGTGAGAAGAATGGCCCTTGACTTTCAAAATTTAAAACTTACAAAGACCTATAATCTTTTCATAGTTTTGAAATTCATAACTCCAAAATAGGACTAGATGGATTTTGGCAGAGGCAAAGATCAACATCATAATCTACTTTATTAATTATGTTATGGAATTCACTCCAATTCAAATGCATAATCTTATTGATATTCCTTTATATTACAAAACAGTGTTCATGATGAAATTGGGATTATATTTATGAATGACTTGGGAAAATAAGTCTCGTTAGTTTATAGCTCATGTTTCTAAACATCAAGTATTCAATTATGTGTGCAATCTAGTTTTGTGTGTGCATATGTATGACTTTTGAGTATGTAGATAAGTGAATTTAATAAATTTTAGTACTTTTGTCAAGTATATATTGCTATTTCTATGGATATATTTGACCCGGAATAAACTTCAATAATTTAGCATAAAATATTTCCAAAGAAGTACTATTACTAATAAAGCATCACGAGTGCACTAGTGCAGCTCTCGACACTTTCATATCACAGAATAACTCCCCAGCTGAAACAAGAACTCCTAATGAGATATTTCAGGACACATTATTAAAAGATAGCTTTCATTTTGTGATAAGCAACTTTAGAAATTTTAAATTCCATGAGTGAATAAGCTATTTTTCCCACGAAGATATTAAGTAATATTTTTCTTCTAAAGAAATTGAATAACCATAGGTTAGGGGCCAGGACCTATACCTCATCAATTATTTAGTGGGTTAAAACAAGCTGGATAATGTAATTACCTTTTCTGAACGATGGAATAGCCTCTGCGATACTTGTGATACCTGAAATCACTTGGATTTCATTACAGTGATGAAAAAATCTTCACAGTTCTGCCAGCTTTTCTCTGGTTAGTTATATTTATTTACAGAGGACACCAATTGAAGGATATATGGGGCTTGCCTAGGATATCAAGAAAACAAAGGGTGGGTTGCATAGTTCTGGGTGAAGATTTTGGAATCATTGCCCAGAAGTTACCTGCCTAGAGAGAAAAGTAAAACCAGAAATAGATATATAGTATTAAGATTAGCAAAATTAGGGAGAGTGAATTGGGAAGCTATCAATTTTTATGATGTTGAAAAGATTGGTGAGGTGGTTGGTTGAAGGTGGGGACATCCTCATGGAGATGGGGGTCGAGGGGAGAAGGTATGGGATGGGGAACAGTCAGCGGGTGGACTGGGAGGGGGATAAAAAAGAATAAATAAAATTTTTAAAAAAGAGAAAAGACTAAAATAAAGTGAGTCAACAGTAAGAATTTGTAGTGAGGCAGGGACTCCAACTGAATGGAATTGGATAGAGTCTGAAGAATAGACTCTCATGAAAGGAAGTTCAGATGACGGCATGAATCATTGCATACCCTGGGCATGTCCTCTCAAATCCCCAGTCTACTGAAATCATTTAAATCTCTCTCCATTCCCAATCTGCCACTGACTATGCAAACTTCATCACATAGGAAAAATTTCACATTGTCATATTTGATTTTATTCTTCTCTCCATTTACTAAGTCCCAATAGGATTTACATCATGCAAAGTGAAATATCCTGGCTGAAGATCATGACAATCTTTATAAATTTAAAGGTATAAATAAATAGGAAAATTCTCTTGTGTGACAGATTACAAAAAGAGAAAAATTGTGTCATTTACAACCAAGAGAAGAAACATGTATCTGGTCATATTTTTCAACTACTCTTTGCAAATCTTCTATATCAGACAGACTTATCAACCTAGCTTGATAAGTAAGCCATACTCAATCTAACATAGTGATCTGTGTTTGAGGTCGTGTGAATAAAAATGTTCTTCAAAACAGCTTATACATTTTACCAGAAACTTGCTTACTAATTATTGGTTCCTCAAAATACTCAAAATCCTAGAAATTGGTCTCCAAATAGTGTGATTATTTAGAGAAATATGAACATTTTCCTTTTTTGATATAATCCCAAAAGGGGGACACTGTGATGGAAACCTCTTGGGAAGAAGCCACACCTTACACAGAATATTCTCAAGGGCTCAGTAATTAATTAGAACTTCAACGACAATAGAAAAGGTTGGAATGTTGCAGGTCCAGGGTCTAATTACAAATTTTCTTAGGCTTCCACCTCCTTAATAGCTACTTACTTACTGCCCAACTCGATGGCTGACCTAACACCTCTGTGAATATTAGGGAGCCATATCAGAATGCATCAACAGACAACGAGTTCCCACCAAGCTCAAAGCCAAGAATGTCACTGATAGAGAAACCTATGACAGAGATTCTGATTCTGCCTAGGCTACAAACTACCTCTCTGCTATACCCACAGTTGTATTAAGAAAGTATATTCATTTAAGACTTTCTTTGTTATGTTACTATATACAACCTCATGAAATCACTACTATGATAGAACTCAGAATTTAGGGTAACTTACATCTTTGTTTCTTGTGCATTGTCTCACATATTTGGTTTCAGAGCAAGCTATCTCTTAGCCCTTTTGAGGTAATAATAATGTTTTTGTTTTGGCAATGCTTTCAAATGTCACCTTCATAGAATGATTACAGTATTGACAGTATCTCTGAGCAGAGGAAGAATTAATTGGACGTGCTATCAGTGTACAAATGCTTTGGGAACAGCTTGGGGTGGTAAAATGATCCATAGCTTCTGACATAGCTTTGATCCCTTTTCCTGCATGGCCTTGGCTATAGCTAGTAACCTGTAACTTTGCCACTAAAATTGAAATGATTAAAAACCCAGCTAGTTTTCTAGGTTACATGATAATTTTGCATCTTAGCATCAATAGAAAGTTATATTTATCTAGCTCATTGAAAAACAATATGAGGACAGAAGAAAATAGAGTTAGCCTCACAATTAGATTAAATTTCCTTGTCCTCTCTAATGGATAGCAATCTCCATCCTTATATCTAAGAGGACCACATAATTTATTGTGCACATTTCTAGAAATGAAATAATATGTATTAATAACAATTTCACAATTTATCATGCATTTCTAGAAGTAAAATAGTATGTATTAATAATAATTCCACAATTTATTGTACAAATCAGGACACATGCTTAACTTGACTATAACCCATCCACTAGTAACAATGTTTTGTGGTCATGTTTTGAGACTCAATCCATATCTGTTGTAGTAAATGTTCAAAAATAGTAGCTAGAATCTTTCTTGTTTTAAAATCTACATGAGGATAACCATTTGTCATCTGGCTAGCATTTTCCTGCCAGTGAAGTATTATTAAGTTAGCATTGATGCTGCATTATATTCTGGCTACCCACATGAGGATCTAAGTGACCAAAACCTACCCAATAACAATGATTCCTGGAAACCTAAGTCATTATTTTTAGCGAAATAGAATTATGTTGATCTACTTTCAGTCACCTCCTTTCTTTCTAGATGCTGGGAATATTCTTTGAGATAACTCATAATTTAGTAACAGTAATTTAATGTTTTTGAGGCTGCTTCTCTCTCTCTCTCTCTCTCTCTCTCTCTCTCCCTCTCTCTCTCTCTCTCTCTCTCTCTCTCTCTCTCTTTCTCCTACTTTTACCACCTAAATGATATAAATTCCCATTCTAAGTAGCTTCCTCCAACTTCACACTGATAGTCTGAATTCTTCCATATATATATATATAACATGAATACACACACACACACACACACACATATTCAAATTTGAAACCTATCTTCCAGACTCTGGGTGTCCACAGTTGTCTCTTACAGTCAGTGTTTCTTCCCTTACGCCAGCTTCTTCCTCTGGCAATTGTTAAGTCATTCATGTAGTCACACAGAAGTAATCCTAGCTTCCTCTCTTTCCTAAGCAGTTGGCTTCAAGTTCAGGCCCAGGATATAACTATTCCTCAAGTGGTCATTTATGCATTTATGATGTATCCCTATTGACTGAAATTTGTCTTTCATAAGGTTTTGTTAAATTTACTGGAAACAGTCCTATCCCTTTATCTTTCAATTACTGTACTGTGGTGGTAGCATCTCTCACATTGCCTATAAACAGCAAATTTATTGAAAAATGAAGGTGTAACCATGCTATTTACATGCTCAGAATCCTTCAATGAAATATACTGAAGAACATAAACCCAAAATATTTTTTCATCGCATTTCAACATCCTTGGAATCAGATCCATATCTAAGTGCACAACATCATTTTTATTCCTTTTGACACCACACTAGATCGAATATTTCTTCTGGACCAGGACAAATATCAATCAATCCTGACTTGTTTCTTCAGTCATGTGCCTGCTCTAATGAACTAGTCTGTCTGGATATGGGTTGGCACCATCAGCTGCATTCTGTACATGCCTCGGCTTGTATCTCATGCCACAGTCTTTCCTTCCCTGAGGCTTCTTTTCCATGAAAACATGAGGCACTGTGAGGAAGCCTATTATATTCATAAATGATCAGTCTGAAAATGTGTAATATTCATATGTAGGCTGCCTCATTATAGAGTGGGAGACAGAATCTTGGGGCAACAGTTCAGGGAAGTTTACAAAGCTCTATTGCAGTCACACTGTCTTGCTCACCTGCTGCCTATCCAAATGGTCATCTCAAGAGTTAGTATTTATGTCCTTTTCCCTTTCCTTTTTTACAATCCCATCCTTTCATCATTAGGAGGGTTATTGTTCTGTTAGTTCTGTTCTGAGACAGGATCTCAACATTTAGCCAGGCTGGCCTTGAACCTATAAACTTCCTGACTTAGCTTCTCAAAGGCTGGGATTACAGGGTAGCAATATTCTCTTTCTATTATTTTATCCTTTGATAACTTCTGAAATAAATTACCTGTGTTTGCCTTTATCTAGGCTTGAATTTCATATAAATATAAAAATCTCTAGTTACTAGGAATATATATATATATATATATATATATATATATATATATGATCTTTGTGATTGGAATTTGGAGCTGAACTGATGGTAGGTCAGAAAGAAAGAAATTTCCAATTACTTATGGAAATAGGTGTTAATACTCTTCAGTATGCCATAATACAATTATTAAGACTCTTGCATGACTTGGATTATAATAAGCTTCGGTTAGAAGGAAAGCTGGGTTGTTCAATATATCAAGAATTTGATTGACATGAGACTTTCTTAATCATAAGAATTCATTTCCTACATCCCATTGAATTGGATACTTCTGTGGTTTTGAACCTTAAAAACAGAAAGTTACCAGAAATAAAAACACCATAGTAAGGAACAGGTAATCCATACTCAAAGAGTAGGAAATGCATTGTAAAAGCTCTAGTCATAGCAGTGCTTTTGGTTACTGATGCATTAAACTGGTGGTCACTTTAAAAGAGCAGTTGCCACATCATAAACTCAGCCATGGGTATTTCCCAAGTGGGAAAAAGAAAAAAGATGAGGATGCAAATCCTTACAGAGGGTACAGCTGTGAGCACACCATAGTGTACTTTGGAAAGGGTATGATGCATATATGAATATGTATGGATTCCTAGTTGGGTAGGAATTGGGACAATGAAAGGAAGGATAGAAAGGAAGTCTGCACAGAATGGTTACAAGTGGATCCATGTCCACAGAGACAAGCCCCGAAGACACAAGGCATGCTCAATAGTAGCTGGGGAGAATGATTTTTCTTATAGATTTCTGTTGGCCTAGTATTGGCATATAGAGTCTGGGGAATGAGCATAGTGAGAGAGACAGACTTTGTCCATGAGCTTGAAAGCACAGATTAATCCAGGTGCTTTTCTCAGCATCAAAGACTAAATAGCCTCTCTAATGGCGCCTTCTCCCAATTAGATGAGCCAATCTCTTGGTGGATGTTTGATTATTTCAAATATCTTCATCTCTAAATAAGGAACTTGCCAGAACAGTGATACATAAATTGATGTGAGTTTGCCTTTCCGTTTGCCCTACAGGCTCTCACAGTTTGGGGGCTTAGGGAAGGTTCATAATAATGGAATCTACTTGCCATATTGTATATTCCATCATTAAAAAGCAGTAAGTCAAACAGAATAAAGGCCTAGTGAAAAGACAAGGAATGGACTAGATTATAAATTCTGTCCTTAAAGACCCAGGCTACTTTCAAAACAACTCACATACATTAAACCAATGACCAGAAGATGGTTCTGGGTTCCCAGTGTGTGGGATCAGGAATTGAGGAAGCAAAGGGCTTCCATAAAGTGAATCAATATTACCGTCCCTCAATGAAGCCCACTTGCCAAGTACATACTTAATTTGTACTGGATTTAAGGTTCTGTTTTCTTAAGGTGGGTGTTCTTCTGAAGGAAATGTATGCTATATGTTTACTGTGTATCATGGGTGTTGGTTGTCAGCAACAAGGAAATGATTCCAATACATGCCAAAATAATTGATCATGTTCAATTGGTGGAGGGAAGTTCCTGTGAAACAAGAAAAATATTTGACAACTAAGGAATCACCTGTACATAAGTCACTCATCTTATAACCAGTAAAAATGTTCACTAGGCAAATATAAGAATCGTGATCAGCCAAGAGTATATACAAAAGCCCCCAGAATTGAAGATCTTGGATCATCTTACTAGGCAAGCAACCATACCATACAGAGCAAAGTAACCCAGATCTCGAGGAATGGGTAGTGTATTTGGCTGCTTGGGCATCTGCATCAGAAGGTCATAGGCTAGGTGTCTTTAACAATAGAAACTTAATACAGACAGTTCTCAAGAACATGCTCAAAGTGCATGCATGATCACTTCTAGTGCACACATCTTCCTGGCAGGAAGGTGGCTGTTTCCTTACTGTATGCACACGTGTCCTCTTCTTGGCTTGTGACTGGTGAGAAAAGGAGGGTGGGAGCATAAATACAGGGAAAAGGAGAGGAGCAGAGAGAGATTATCTCTAGAAGTATTCTTAGAAGAAATCTAATCCTGTCAAATCCTGACCTTATTGCCTTATTTAAAGTTAATAACTCCTATAAAATTATCTCTTAATATAATAATGTTTGGGGATTACTGTTTTAACATAGGAGTTTTCAAGAATGCAAGTGATGTTGGTAGCATAAAAGTTTCAGAATGATTTCTAATATTTTCCTCAAGATGGGCTACAGCAAGAAGGACTGGACCTAGTTACACTGATCAGCTTTAACCTCTGGCTACTGCTCTGAAGGAGACTCTGTATTAGAATGGATAGCCTGTGCAACATAAGGGTTGGATGGCATTTTTTACCTCTTGTGCACAGCTTTAGATATCCTTGGGTCAGTTTTGAGAACCATTTCAAAAGCCTCCAATGGTGACCTTCAGGGCCAGGCAACAGTTGTCTGTATCAGTGAGCAGTTTAATAAAGCCACCTTGTACTAGCTTGCCCTCTTTCCTGTTTCATTTTCTCCTGTCCATCATTTCTGCATTTTAGGCACACCTTTAAATAGACTGCCCTGGCTGAAGAATTTCTTACTGGAGCTTTTGGTGGCAGCAGCAGCGGGGGGGGGGGCGAGCTTTTGTTTAGGTTATTTTTAGCAAGATCACATCAATTAGCAGAATAGCTAACACATTGTGTGGGCCAACAAATATTATGCCGTAAATAGTGCTGTCAAGAAAAGCTGTGTTATGTAGGATTCATAGTTCTGCTGGATCGTTTTCGGGGAAC
Source organism: Montemys delectorum (assembly GCA_019843815.1). Lineage (NCBI taxonomy): Eukaryota > Metazoa > Chordata > Mammalia > Rodentia > Muridae > Montemys > Montemys delectorum. Next base: position 18,571 of record JADRCD010153698.1, on the reverse strand, counting down.
TTTCTTCTGTCCAAAACAATACTAACAGAATTAACAGCTATAAAACTCTACTCAATTTTTTTTACTTACTATTAATACACTGAGTAGGCTCTCCTGAGTTTCTAAAGAGAATAATGCATTTCAAACACTCAATAGTTTGCTTTCTGGGGAAACAGGAACAATATTATTTCCCAGTTGACACTGGATATAGCCAGAACAGTAACTGACTTCCAAACAGGCATATATGAGCAGAGGTAAATTACGTGAGCCTAGGAATAAAACTGTGTGCATCTCCACCTATCAAAGTGTACACTGTGAGTAGAGGAGAATTTGAAGATGGAATGTTTGAGCAAGAAGCAGCAGGTTCAAATTTCAACACTCTGAAGACAATTTCCAAGGAATATCATCAAACCACTTTAAACATCACTTGAGCATACAGCTCTCTTTGTGTTATGCTACTGAGATACCAAATTTATTTTCATTACATCATGACTTAGCTTCTACGACTAATACATCCCAGAAGAAGTCAGGGATTCCTATACATTCTATGGGGCTCTGGACATAACCTATGTTAAATCAATAAATATTTAGTCCCAATGACTTAATTTCATTTTTGCCTCCTTTACTATAATTTCTTTTTACACCAAAGTGATAGTACTACCTTAAACACATACAGCATACTGTTTTTAGTAAGGTTGGAGTCATAACTAGCAAATGACTTTCTAAAACTAGTATTTTATTTTAAAGGGAGAGTAGAAATGGTTGACACCAGAAAATGAAACAGGAAAAGCATTTAGCTTATAGTACAGGGTTATAGGACAATAAAGCTTGAAAATTATTAGTATTTTGATTGGCTAGAGAAAAGGATGTCTCTAAAATGTTTAACCATGGAACAATGTCAGGACCACTTTGCGAGCTGATAAATGTTTTATCATTACAGATCTGAGTTGGTCTCCAATTTAAAGACCATTTGTCCAAACTGTTTAATTAAGTAATCAAGTTCAAAGGAGTTAAAGGACTTGCCCAAAGCATATTAACAACAGGATTCCAATCGAAATCAAATCTCCTGTCTCTGACACCACAATTTTATTACATCAACATGTTAAAAGAGGCTGAGCAGCCAGCACAGCAATTGTGTACTGGACCTCAATTCAAATCATAGTAGCTTACAAGTTATAAGCTTGTGCATGGACTCCTTAATTGAGTTCAAGAAATTACTGAGGATTTCTGGTTTTTTTTTTTATTATTTGTTTTAGAAACAGGATGTAATATTTTCATGAGCTAACACGAAATGGTATATATCAACCCCATGCCTTGCATTGGTATTATAACTATTATAATTTCAGTTAAATCAAAAGCAGTATTTCTTCTCCAATCTTATTACTTACATGTTCCATTTAGTAATCTTTACAAGGTAACATGAAACTATACATTCTATGGGAAAAATGCTGAAGACACAGCTAAATCTTAAAGAAGATATGTGTATGTGTAACACAACACTGTGCTTTCACATCAAGGGCTTTCTGTAAAGACATTTTTGTGGGGGTGAATCCAACTAGCTGTAAGCAGTAAGTAGAGAGGAATAGGGTAGGAACTAATGTCTGAGCAGAGACAGCTTGTAAGGGTGGAAAGTCCCAGGACATGATAACCCTCATTAGGTTCCAACTCCCACAGATGCCCGGAGCAGCGTTTTTCATTCATGATTCCCATGAAAATGAGTAGCTAGGAAATTGCAATGCTATAAGGAAAAGGAAGTCCTACTTGACATCATTGTTAACAGATAATAGTATTTTTTTTTATCTCTTGTATTCAAATTAAGTCTAATTTTGGCTCCTTGATGGATCAGAGATTTGCCTGTACTCAGGGAGACACACTTCTGGAGCCTAGCCAGTGAGATAAACATTCTGGGACCCTGGAGTCCTCAAGCTTCTCAGGACCATGGTGAGCAGCTCAATGGTATATTAAAGCAAGACTGGGTATTAACCAATATCACCTAGATCTAAAGTCCTGACTACTCATTTTAATATGAATGTGCTCGAGATGCAGTTGGATAAAAGTTCTGAGGCTCGGTTTGTTCTCATGTAAAGGAAGGGTAATGAATCTCCTATGGACATTGAATTATTATCATGATTGAAAATAAATTATCATGCATGTAAATCTACCACTGGCATATAATATGTATTACCCCTCCCCCTAATTAACCTTCTTTTCTTTCACAAATTAGCAAATCAATCTAGAGAATTTATTATATTTTTACTTGTAATTCTTGAATTCAAACCCACACACATTCTGACTTTTAGCCAGTGAGCAGGCAATATCTTTCATACCTAAGAATATGTGTTTCCCAAGAATAGCCCATGGGATTCCCTCTTTGAGGTTCACTCTTATAAAACACCACAAGCACATACAGAGATGAAGGTAAAATGGATCATGGATCCAGACCTTCCCATGATGTCAACACACTCCTGAAGAGTTGTTATGGGTACTTAGAATGAAGCCTGTAGAAAGGCTGATTCATCAGGCACAGTGCAAGTGGGGACTATTTTTATTTCGTGCTCCATTCTTTTGGGAAGCCGGGTCAATCACCTTTGATGTACTATTCTGTAAGTTAATAACTAATGTCAATTTTAAGTGACATTATACTCAATGCTTATACTCAATGTTTTATACTCAATGATGAAAGCTACTCTTAGCCTTCCTTACACAGAGAATACACTTTTGCCATGAGCAGCTATCAACTTAGAAACTCATAGCTGTACAAGCTACAGAGAATGAGTGCTGCTTGGGGGATTAGCCTTAAATTAGACATTTATATACTCAACTCTAAAGCTTAGGGGACACTCAGGAAGAGGGAGAAGGAACTATTTAAGAGCTGGAGGGTAGGGTCATTACTATAGCTACCTGTATTTGGAGGCAGAGGGCTAGCCTAAGTCAGGCACAGATGGAAGAAAGGGTTCATGCGGACCTACCCTTTACTGCTAGCTATAGGCTACTGACAAATTACTGGAGAGAGGATTCATAGTCTTCAGCTGTATACCCACTGAAAACCCCATCAGTTTCTAATGGATAGCTGTCAATCCATGTTCACACAGATTTCTTTGCTTATACTCAGTGCCCCCCCCCCAAAAAACACAAAAGATTTAGATGTGAGAAAGAGATTTATAGACTAGAGGGAGCATAGTAAATATTGGTAGAAGGGAGATGGGATACAGCAGAGTTGAAAGCGGTCAGTATATGTTATACACATATGTAAAGTTATCAAAGAACATTGTTTTATAATTTTATTACATTTATTTCTTTATTACGTGTCTTAGATAGGGTTACTATAGCAGTGATGGAACACTATAACCAAAAGCAACTTGGAGAGAGGAAAGAGTTTTTTATTCACAGTTACATGTAACAGTCTATTAACTAGAGGAGTGAGGGCAGCAACACATGTAGAGCAGGAACCTAGAGACAGGAGTTGATAGAGGCCAAAGCTTGCTCAGCCTGTTTTCTTATACACCTCAGTACCACCAGCCCAGTGATGGCACCATTGTTTGGACCCATTCTCTTTGATCACTAAGGGAATGATTCCCATTGAGGCCCCCTCCTCTCTAATGACTCTAGCTTGTGTCAAGTTGACATAAAACTAACCAGTTCATTAGGTGTAGGTATGGGGGGAGTGCTTGTACTATGACCTACATATGGTGAGCAGAAGGTTCTCTTTTTCAACTATGTGGGCTTAGGAATTGAGCTCACTTCATTGAGGTTGGAGGCAGTTACCTTTATAACACTGAGCCATCTCACCAGTTCCAATTGAATGAATTCAATTAATAAAAAGTTATACCCATTTTCCAAGGTCTTACTTTTTTAAAAAACCTTATAGAATTCAAGTGTCATCTGTGGTTTAAAAAGGCAGTTTCTGCCCAATGATCAGTTTAACTTAAATTGTATTCATTCATACTGTTTGAAATATTTAAAGTAATAAATATTATTTTATAACTATGAACACTAAGAGCTACAATAATGACCTTCATGGGAATATACAACATTGGGTATGGTAGTGGCACAAATGTTATGGGTATTTAAGGCCTGCTTCACTGGAGAAAATATGTGTTGGCACCAAAAATCTGAATAAGAACCTACAGATATGGAATTAAAATATTCCAAGATAGGTTCAGCTACCATCATTTTGCTATGAGGACATAGCATCAAACTACTTTCTAAATTCTTGCCTCTCTAACCATATATTAGAACAGCTTTCAAACCGCATCAGAGAAGTTTCTTGGTGCAATGGAATGAAGTTAATGCAGAATCTCACAAGTATCAAAATGCAGAAAATCAGAACTTGTGGATTGCTCAGTCATAACTGGGACTTTTATACTACCTCTTTTCCCACAAGTTTCTGAAACATTGTGGAAGTAGGTCCAGAAAAGTTGTAGGAGTCAGACCTTCAAACTCTGAGATTATGTTTAGAGCCCTGCTAGTTTATAGATTGCTTTCTCCCAAACTCAGCATCTCTTCAGTACATATACATTATTATTCATATCATTATTATTTTATATTAATATTTATATAAGTATTAATAGCATTTCTATTATGATGCTTGTTTGTTTGTTTGTTTTGAGACAGAATCTTTGTATTCAGTCCTGGCTGTCTTGGACTTTGCTATGTTGACAGGATTGCCTCAAACTCTCAGAGGTCTGTCTGCTTCTGCCTCCCAGGTGTTGCAAATAAAGATGTGTGTTACCACAACAGACATTCTGATTCTTGAACACATAAACATTGACTAACACAAGTTCTGATCCAGAGGTGGAAATTGTGTGAAAACCATCCCAGAGAAAAGTAAAGTCATAGAGGTGGGGTGTGGTTCTCTCTGAGTTGTTTCTTGTTCATAATGTACAAATAGTCTACTTCATGACCACTGGGATGTTTCAAAACCATTAGTATTCTGGGAGGTGACAAACATTTCAAAAGTTGTTCCTGATCGCTGACCTCCTGTATTTTGCTTGGAATTAAACTCAGCCTATATTTCCTGCGCTCTTTCTCAATTCCCTATAGACGCAGAAAGAAATTGCTTCCACAAAGCCATCTTGCTGGAAGACCTTGACAAAGAGTGTCCTGGAGAAGAAATTATTCTTCACCCCAGGGGTCACTTGGTAGCTAAAACAGACTTCTTTTTCGTTTAATCTGTTCTACTTCACTGACTCCCTTTGTGTGTGTTCTTAAAGCTATTGCTTTATTTACTTTGATGGTTTCTTAACTAATTGAATACAACAGTGAGTTCTCTCTTCCTTGACTCTTTTCGATGTTTCCACTCCCCCAGTGGGAAGGGTCCCCACTAGACAGCTCAGCTTTGAAATATTCACTTAGAGAAATGTCTTTAAAAGTTACTACTTTCTGTAGGGCTGTTAAAAGTTTGCACACTGGGCTAAATATACAGCTTTGGCTTGTAGGAATGTTATTTTTTATTTTGGGATAGGAGAATGACTTCTAATAGCAACATAATGAATCTATCTTGGGGCTTGAGTTATACATCTGTTTGCAGGGTGATTGAAGGGTAAGAGTCTTTTTTTTTTTTTTTTTATCTAAGAGAAGTACCTGTATATGAAGTTACGTAAAAATTCAAACCAGACACAAACATTACTGTGCAGAAAGAAATCATTAACTTCAAACCAAAGTCATTGACTTTAAATCATTTCTTTGGACATTGGAATGATTTGTTTCTGGTCCCATGGTAAGAAAATGGATTCCAGTTCTTTCCCAGGTGTGCTAGTATGTGTACACAGGCAGTTGCATAATCCATAGATGATGGAGGCCTTTCCTCACCAGCTTCAGCATCAATGATCATTCCTCATCCTCTTCCATCCTACTCACTAGTTCAAATGAATTTGGCAGCACATACTTAAAAATCATTTTGATATATAAAGACTTCACGTGTAGATGCATACTTTAAGAGAAGGTCTCTGTCATCATCCTCATCTGCATTGGTATTCCTACCCAACAGGTTCCCAGAGCTCAGGGTTTTCCAGGCTTCTATGTTTAGATGGTGTGTAATGAGTCATCGTGTCCACCTGTGAGTGTCATAAACAGATGATATAAATATGCCCGCAGAGTGTGACTCAGAGCACATCTCCAGTTTTAGCTTTAGTTCAAACAATGTTTATGGTTCCAAGAAACCTGTGGCTTGCAACTTCAGGGTGAGTGGGAAGAGAATACTGGAAAACCTAAAGCCAGTGTTCCCTGTCTGTCAGTCCAGCTGTACTGAAAGAGCCTGTGAGAAGGTGAAGTGGAGGAGGGATGACAGGAAAATCTGTTTTCCATGTACTCTTGAAGCTGATCATTTTAAATGTGCTCCCTCAAATTTGCGTTTGGATGCTATGGGAGTGGGTGGTTTCATTCAAGCTCTTCCCTCTTCCTGGAATGTCTGTCTCTCCTTTCCATGTCACTGTACTTTTTTGACTGTCTATTCTCATCCACCAGGTATGAGCTTAAAAGTCCTCTCTGAAAATAAAAAACCATCCAGATATTAGCCCAGATGAGATGTGTCTTTTTGTGTAGACATGACACAATACTGTATTTCCTGTTTTTTATTATAATATCCCACTAACGTAGGTTTTTTTTTTAATGTACTCTGTGCACCCTACCCATCCTGAAGTATGAATCTACTAAAGCAGTAATCTGATTGGATATCACATTTGTGATTTAATAAGCACCATTCATTTGCATATTTGAATAAGCAAACAATCAATAAAGCTAAACAGCCCTGTTAAAATTTTAAGGTGTAGATGTTTGGTTTCCCTTCGCACTGCTGAGTCAGAGTCTTTCTATGTAGCCTAGTCTGGCTGTGAATGTACATCCTCTTGCTTCTACTTTCTGCCTGCTGGGATTGCGATATCATGACTAGTTTATCTGGCTTTTGTAGAGTTAGGAAGATTGACAAATCAACAAGTAAATTGAACAGACACTTTTCAAATAAAGAAATACAAAGAACCCATCAATACATGAAGAATGATGAACATCTTTAGCTATAAGGGAAATATAAATCAAGGGATACTGAGAATCTTTCTCATTCCAGTCCCAGAAGCTATAAGGAAAACAGAAGACAACAAATGTAGGTAAATATGTTGATGTCTTACTATGACATTGTTGAGAGGAACATAAATTAGTGTAAACCTATGAAAATCAGCATGAGAGTTACACAATAAACTAAAATCAAAGTAATATATCATCCATCTGTACCATGAGTATTTACGTACCCAAAGGAATCAAAGGGAGCATACCTAGAGAATATTGTAGTCCTAATAACAATAGCCAAGTAGTAGAATCAGCAGAGGTACCAACCAATGAAGAAGAATGTGGTCTATAAATAAGAGTTATTGTTGAGCAATAAGGAACAAAAACACGTCACCTTCAGGAAATTGGATAAGACAAAAGAGCACCATGTTAAACAAGATAAGCTCAACTCTTAAAAATGTAGCTGTGTTTGAGGAATCTCAAAAGTGAGGAGACACACAGAGGGTGGAGAGGGAAATAAAGCAGGATACTATGGTAGATATGATAAAATGCCACTGTATGTATGTATAAAAATATCATAATGAAGTTAGTTCAATTAATATGCAATTTTTTAGGAGAAAAAAACTTTTAGGATTGATTACATGATTTATTTACTTTACATCCAGATTGTAGCTTCCACCCCTTTCTCTTCTCCTAGTTTCTCCTTCTCACCCTGTCCCCAGTCTACCCCTTCTCTCTACCTCCTAGGAAAAGGGAATGCCTCTGGTGGATTTCAACCAGCCTTGGCCTATCAAATTGCAGTTAGACTAGGCACATTTTCGTCTATTGGTACTAGACAAGAAAGCCCATTTGATTTAGGGGGTTTCATTCATATCTGAGGGTGTCTCTCATCAAATTTAAACCATGCCTCCTCTCCTCTTTGGGGTCCTGTGTGATTTCTTCTTCGGGCAGGTGGTGATTCGGACTGTGAGAGCTAAGTTGTAGCATTGTTCAAACTATTCCGTCCTTCGATCCTGCCTTTCTAGGTTGTTAGCTACTGAAGGTCATAAACCAGAGCTCTTTATCATCTGCCTCCTCTGCTTTTTTTTACAAAGTTGGAATGATGCTTAGCACAGAGGAAGCACTCGTACTTTCTAAAGGACTGAAATGGTGGTGAAAATAGAGGCACTATTCATTTAAGCAACACCTAACATATATTTATTGAAACCCCAACTATTTACCAGGTACTGTTTTGCTGCTTAGCATTCACCAACAAAATATTTCTCCATCAAATAAACATTTTGGAAGTTTTAACTTTTCCAAGAACTACATAAATGCCTCCCAGGTTTGTTTTGTAACTGTGGTTTCCTAAGAAGTGAACAGAGATGATGGAACACACTGATGAACTCAAAGGGTTGAATTCTAAGGTTGTGATTAAGAGCCCAGCTCTTCTCTTTATGAATTGGATGACCTCATGCCCTGAAAAAATATGTCCCATAAGGAAAACACAGAGAGTAGCTAAGTGAGCAGATGATTTCTTTGTTTGCCTAGGGTTGCGATAGGTACACTTATCTGTGTGAGGCTCTGGTCCCTCTACTTTTTCGCTCTGCATGTCTCTGAATGTCCCAAAGGCTAATGTCCTGGACAATATTGAACCAATTCTTTAGATTGTAGTAAATTAAACTTCATCTCCCAAAAAAGTACCCAGTTCTATATTTTTTTAGAAAATAACTCCCATTTTATTACATTTAAATTCTTGTAAAATGGATTTTATGCATGCTTGTTTTTAAGCTAAAATCATTAAAATCCTATGAATCCCATACTGTGCCATCACTGTCATTCTAAGGATGCTACTTTAGTTGATGAGTGATGAAACAGCAAGGACTTGCTCTTTGCCAGTCATTTTGTTTTTGAGAATGGGACTTGGCATATAGCAATAGAGGCCGATCACTGTTCACTGGTAGACTTTAGTTGTGATCCAGAAAGCAAACTTTAAAGGAATAAACCTTCAAAGTTAGTTGGAAAGCCTATAAACTTCTGGGGGATGGAATTTTATGTCTTATGCTATCCCAATTTTGGAAGCGGCCTCTGTTTAAATCCACAGCGCTCAGCTCAGCCCATTTGTATTATTTTGTGAAAAGGCAGGAGGCAACTTTTTATTCTCCCAGCCCATGAAGAGGACATGTTTCAAATTATTTTCAAATTTATACTGATAGGATTTAACACTCCTTAAAGGGCTGTGAAGCACTGCCGACCTCATAAACAGGTCTGGGCATTCATCATTGAACTTTCCTCCTTGAAGATGAACTACAACAGCAATTATATGCACGACAGTGGCTCTGTCATATAGTTTAGGGGCAGGGAAGGAATGTCCTCTAAACCAAAGTAATAGGAGTGAAGGAATTAGCTCTGATGGATCTAATAGGAGCTGAAGGCTTTCCTCAGGAAGAACCAAATTAGTTAATTCTGTGTGCATGCATGGGGTGCCTGCTTGCATGCATGTGTGCATGTATGTATTTCTCAGTCAAAGCCTCAAGACTAGAAGGCCAGTGTGCACCAGGGATTTCCTAAATCCCGCTTTACAGAGCTGGAATTAAAAGCATATGCCACCATGCCCGGCTTTTTTGTGTGAGATATAAAGTTGAACTCAGGTCCCAATGCTTGCATAGCACTTTACTGACTGAGCTACCTCCCCTATGCTAGGAAGATCTTATTATGGACAACACGCAGTTTGCTTTAGGGTGTTTTCTGAGCAACCTCAGTTTTATGTTCTTCCCAGAGAGAACAATCTTTATCAAGATATTAAGTATAACAATATCCATGTGTGGACCACCATTGCTCCCTGAATGCAAAACTTGCCACAAGGAACATGCTTAGATGTCACCATAGCAATGTGGGTAGGATGAAATTCTGCAACTAGTTTTGAATCTGGCTCTGACATTTATCAGCAGTCTAGGGCAGGAAGGTTAATTAACCTCTGAAGAGACAGTGTGCTTCACTACAATGTAGCTGCCAACATGCAATTTAGCCCATTTTGTGAAGGTTACAGAGGTCAATGCATGTAAAACACATTGGCCAGCTGAAAAGCAGTCACTGTATGTATTAGGTCATGTCATCATTACCTCCAAAGCTGGCTGTGGGGTTAAAGCTGACCGCTCCATTTCCTGGCTGATATCCCTTCCTCCAGCAATCACTGAACTCAAAATGCCAAGATTTCTCTCACCTCTCCCAGTAATATCTAAATATAATATCTTGATGTGTCAGAAGAAAAATAGAAGCTGTAACTGTCAGGCCTGGGATAGAGCTGTCATGAGTAAATTAAATGTGCTGCATGAATTGTGATGTGAATTTAACCCACTAGCCAGAATGGCCCTTTTTAAATGCATCGGGTCATGTAATACTTCTACTAAAAATCCTCAGTGGCGTGCTTCCCACTTGTTGTAGGTGTTGAAGCTTCATCAGGCCCTCAGCATCCCACTTCTCCTGCTCCTCTGAGAGCATCCCCAGGTCCCTGCTTCTTCCTTTCACTCAGAGGATGCCACCTGCCTGATGCATCTCCCCCTGCTCCTACAAAAGACAGAAATGCTTTCTCCCAGATAAACATGTGATCTATACTTCCATGTTCAAATCTTTGTTTGCTTGCATAGAAACTCTGATTAAAGCTCACTCTGTCCACACACTAATTGCACCTGACTCTGTTTAGTAGTATTGCTTTCCCAGGTTCACTGTTTTTCCCCCTGCAGCTCTTATTAAGTTTAATATTCTGTATAACTTGTATACTTATTATTTAGTACCTACATCCCATTCATTCTCACATACAAATTCTAAGCATGCAAAGATTTATAATGACTTGTTTCATGTATGTATTTCATTTTCACATTAAGTAGATGAATGATATTCTACTAACTCATCCCAATTGTTTCTGAGGGTCAAGGCTTCAAGAGAGCTCACCTGGAAACATAAAAATCTAGAACAGAACACTTTTGATTTGCAGAAGGTAAGGGTGCTTCAAAAGAGTGATGATATAAGAGAATGTAATTGCTTGAAATAAAACTAATTCCAAAGACCTGTTTCCCCATCAAGTTCTTAACCTCATTAGCAGGCTAAGTATTCGTCTTTGCTATTCCCCGTGCCTTCTGTGAAAGTTGGAAAGCATTCTGATTTTAAACTCTAGTTATGTTGAAAGAGTGGATAACCTTTAATGAAACTGCATAATAATATTATTTTTGCTAGAATTTTCAATTTGATCATTAAATCTCCCAGAAAGAAAACCCATCACATTCAATATTTAATTTTCAATCAACCCATTTAATGCCAACATACTCTGTAAGAACTATGATTACAATCATTTGGAATGAGGGATAGTTTCACAACAGACAGCAGCAGCATTCAGGTTGCTGTCTATGTTTTTGGAAAGATGTGAACCAACCTTGTCCACAGCTTCTTTGTATAGAGCTAGGCACTGTAGATTAAAACGTTGTATGGCAGTAAATTCCATCCAGTTGATTTTACTTGCCAAAACATGTTTACATACTAATTTGAAAAGAGCCAGCAGGGAAAATGTGTTTTAGTACAGTTTAGAAATTGCATTTCTTTGTTCTTTAGAGCATTTACTCTTGTATTCTAAGAAAATTATTATGTTTACATGCATGTGGTTTTGATAAAATCCAAAATTGGTAAGCACCAAGTCTTTACTTCCTATTTACCTTTGATTTGAGGACTTTGGTCTTGCCTTTGATGAAGAAAAAATCGATGTTTGGAAAAATGAAAGTGAAATAGAATATTAGAAAATTTAAATTATTCTTGAAATTTCCCTAGTGATAGAGTTTAGCAGTTTTCTTTCTAACAGTGAAGTCTATCACAGAACCTTTGTTTTGAATGGCTTCAAACAGAAATGGCTGTATGAAGCATCTAAAGATACTGGTTAGTAGCACCTTTGTCTGAATTAAAGTGTTTTCTCAAGGAGGCAAGAGCAGGCTCATGAGACACATAAGATAGAGGAATGTCACGTGCATGGGAAAGCAGAAACATGCAGGGTACTTGAAGGCCCCTCCTCAACTTTTCAGAAGCCGTAAGCAGTTGCTGGTAGAAGAGGCAGAAGAGCTACAGAGAGATATATCTCAGGACTGAAGAAATAAAATTCATTAAATCATAATTCTTATGTTATTCTTTATTACTCCGCAAGAAGCCAGGGCAAGATAATCCACATGGAATTCCCACTAGCTGGTTACAGTGAGCTGGTAATGTGCATGGATCGTGACTAAGAAAAGATGCTGCTTCCTGTAAAAGAGTCAGTCAGTCCCTATAATAAGTATTCATGTCTACACAGTGCCATTTCTCAGAGCTCAGACTCTAGCTTCAATCTCCAGGGTCTCTTCTTTGAAGAATTGGGGAAATTGACTGCAAGGTCATACATTTGATCTTCGCTTTCCAAAGTTAAATGGAGAGAAAGTGATACTGGAGAATCTGGCAATTCAGTCTACTGAGTGGAAAATCTGAAATGTTCTAGTCTTCAACATTTGATTTCAGACTTAACCACAGAGATTATTTTTTTAAGCGTTAGCTACTATAGCCTCTATTACATAATGCCTGGTTACTACTCTCTGCTGAGAATAAATAAGCACAGAAGGATGCTAGCATCTCAAAGGTGGATTCTGTGCCCTGTGGGTTTGTGGGAGAACATTTTCAGTGGTTAATTTATGGGGCCACCCACCTCTGTGGCCCTAGGTGAAGAACTTCATACCTGAAGCAGTTCCTGGTGTTTTTCATAGTGTGATGACAGATCAACTATGAGGAAAACATTAAGGAAAACATGACCTTTGATAAAAGTCCAATGTGTGAACTCTGGATACAAAATAACTGTGAATAAATCTTGGGCACATCAAAGTATGGGGTGTGAAAATTCAGTGAGTCATCTCTAGATAGTGTCTAGAAAGAACACATGATATACATAGGTATTTATATATTGTCTAAGATTTACTACAGACAATATTAGGTAGGATCTCTGTTTATATGCGGTAAGTATTATCCTGACTCAAGTTTGACAGATAGCAATATTGGTATCATTAAAATATTATCCTGATTGCCTTGAAAGCCAAAGTGATGGATAACATGGCTGAATCCCCTTCTCTCCATCCTCACCTTCTTTTTTTCTCTGGGGTATGGTACCACTGTTTGTGCCTGCACTGCATCATGCCAGAAGAATTCACTTGTGTCTCAAGCCACTCCATTCTCAAAAGCAATTGATGACTTTGTAGGTTTTCTGTCATCTAATAACAACTTGATATGGTTGATCGACTTGAAGGGGCTCCTGCCTCTTCAACCAACACATTTTTTGATTTTACGTGATTTTTTGATTTTTTGATATTACGTGATTCTATATCTCAATCCTCCTCATTTCATGCAAAGTTTATTAAATGACAATAACATGATTATTATGAACAACTACAAAAGTTATAAGCAATCATACTTGTCCATTTGTGAATAACTTTTAAAGTACTGGGATTATTATTATTTTTTTAATTATTCACTTTACATCATGCTCACTATCCCACTCCTGGTCACCTCTCCCATAATCCTTCACCCATCCTCTCTTTGCATCTTATCTGAGATTCAAGGTTCCTTGCTTGAGACTTTCTTTTTGTTTAGTTTCTTTGGGTCTGTGCAGTATAGAATGGTACCTTTTTTATGGCTAATATCCACTAATAAGTGAGTACATACTGTACATGTCCTTTTGGGACTAGGTTACCACACTCAGGTTGATATTCTCATTTTCCATCCACTTAGCTGCATCGTTTATGATGTCTTTGTTTTTAATAGCAGAATAGTATGCTGTTGTGTAGATGTACCACATTTTCTTTATCCAGTCTTCAGTTGATGGACATCTAGATTGTTTCCACTCTCTGGCTATTACAAATAAAGCTGCTATGGGCAGAGTTGAGCAAGTGTCTTTGTGAGAAGTTAGAGCATCTTTGGGGTATATGGCCAGGAGTGGTATAGCTACTTCTTGAGGTAGAACTATTCTGCCCTAGAGTTTTCCATGAGGAAGCTATCATAGAAAGGTTTTATAGCTATGTCTGTTACAATCAGTTTATCTGGATTCACTTGGAGGCTGTTCAGGAAGGGAACAGTTTATAAAATGGGGATTAACTTGAAGGAAGTTTATTAAGGAATAGCCTTTAAAAAATGTTTTACTTGTTACTGAAAAGTTTTATGTTTAAAAGTTTCAATTGCTTCCCTAACCACTTCAGATCACCATGATGAGGCTTATGGAAGGAAGTCAGCTTAGATAAAAAGATAGCTGTGTTGTATATTCTCAACCAAATCAGCCTCACTGAGTTATCTGCAACTGAAAAGAGGAGATGAACTTTTTGAACTTTGTGGACATTTTCGTGGATCAGTCATTGGCTATAAGGCTTCCCTGGGAAGGGTAGAATGAGTCTGGGTAATGTGCATGTCCCTTAATGGGACTGAGAGCTGAGGGTTGCCTGAGGACAGTATTACTAGCCATAAAGGAATTTTTCTGATCTTAAAGGGAAAGGAGAATGTCACCATTACTAATACCATAGTGCTATGTCCTTGGGAGAATTAGTCTCCCTGTACTTTGCTTTGTACCTATAAAATAGGGACAATGACAGTATATTCAGTACAGAAACTAGAGCCAGGAAGCTCATTTGGGAAGCCACCAGGATCTAGGCAATTGGAGTTTCATTCTCTGAATCTGTATCTTCATTCACTAATTCCTTCATCTTTTGAAAGATTTTATGTATGTTATTATATATACATATTATACATATATGTATATAAAATATGTGTGTGTTATAAAAAGTTTGTTATTTTATATGCTACTATATGTTATAATTTATGAAAATAAGGACCACAGGTATCATGATAATGTCCATACAAAGACTTAAGAAAGAAATTCCATATATGTAAAGGAGCCTACGGAAGGCGTCTTCTCTGTTGTTCTTTTGGGGTGGAAAAGTTTTGACTTACAAAAGTGAACATCTCACTGAATACCAATCAGAGCTCAATTCTTGTTCTTTAGATTGTACCAGTCCTCAGGGCAATTATAAGGAAATAGAAATGCCTTGTATTTCTCAGGAACGTCTAATCTAGCTTAAGAAAACAACTTTATGTAGTGATTACAAGTGAAGAATAAAGACTGACTATAAGATTGTTGTGTTTCTGGCCCTCTAATTAAACATTATTCATGCCCTTCTTGATAGATTGAAACTCTTTATGGATTCTTTTGTTCCAAAGAGACTTATGTAAGTACATAGCCAACAATAGGAGTTGACCAGGGAGTCCACTACTATAGTGGGTGAAAAAAAGTAGAGTTTTATTTATTTATTATATTATATTTATTATATGTACGGTTTTCATGGTAGAAATATACTCATATTCATATTCTTTGGCATGAACCTTTGTGGAATCCAAATCACTTTTAGATAATCAGTTGCTTAAAGCCACTTATTTACCTTCTTGTTAACAGTGTAGACAAGAAGCTATAAAATATGCAAAAGGGAAAACCATATAGCCACAGTTACTTGTAATAAGACTTTTAAATATTGTAGGTTTGTGGTTAGTGAGCATAATTCTTTTACTTCAATAGAAATGTATTGTAATATTAGAAATAGTATACAAGTGATTACTAGACTTGATGTATCAGTAATGACCCCATTATTGATGTGCTCTACAATGTAAAATGCATTGGAAGTTTGCAATGTTTTCTTTTATGCCTGGTTCTAGTGTTGCCTAATTGTGTGACCATAGAGAGAATACTCCTGTGCCTCAGTTTTAATTGTTAAGATAGATGTAATAATAGAACCATTTCCCTGGGGTTGTTGAGAGGCTTGTTTGAGTAAATATGCATGATAATTTAGAACAACAATGCACATACTAATAGTGTATGCTCTTATTTTTGAAGGAATTAATTTAATAAAATATCCTATCTTTCAGAAAATTTGAACATGAAAAGAAACACCTATGGATTGAACATTATTTCACATTAAAGGTAATTACCACCTTACCCCTCATCTATAATTCTGAGCTCTTACATAGAAAAAGTTATAATCACTAATCTTATGTTTTATTGGATTATTTTAAATTTTCACTGGTGGGTGGCCTCAAGATTGAAGGATGGGTAGAAAGTCCAAGAGAATGACACATTCTGTCATCACTTCAGATGGAAACCATATCTAATGGGCCAATGTACTTTTTGGAAAAAGTCATAGGATCATGACAATGTTGAGTAATATTTCAGACTAGATTAAAGGACTCTAAGTTGTGGTTGCACACACCCTATTTTATGGCCATAAGAATATATTGTCAAAGGTTTTTCACCACTTTCTCTTCTATTGGTTTTAGTGTTTCTGGTTTTATGTGGAGGTCCTTTATACACTTGGACTTGAGCTTTGTACAAGGAGATAACAATGGATAGATTTGCATTCTACATGCTAACCGCCAGTTCAACCAGCACTTTTTGTTGAAACTATTGTCTTTTTTCCACTGGATTGTTTTAGCTCCTTTGTCAAAGATTAAGTGACCATAGGTGTGTGTATTCATTTCTGGGTCTTCAATTCTATTCCATTGATCTTCCTGCTTGTCACTGTACTAATACCATACAGTTTTTTGGTCTTTTGTTTTTGGTTTTATCACTTTTGCTCTGTAACATAGCATGAGGTATGGGATGGTGATTCCCCCAGAAGAGCCTCCAATACATGGGCACAGGGGAAAATTTCCTGAACATAACACCAATGGCTTATGCTCTAAGACCAACAATAGACAAATGGGACCTCATAAAATTGCAAAGCTTCTGTAGGTCAAAGGACACTCTCAATAGGACAAAATGGCAACCAACAGATTGGAAAAAGACCTTAACCAACCCTACATTTGATAGATGGCTCATATCTAATACATACAAAGAACTCAAGAAGTTAGAATCCAGAGAACCAAATAACCTTATTAAAAAATGGGGAACAGGACTAAACAAAGAATTCTCAAATGAGGAGTCTTGAATGGCTGAGAAGCACCTAAAGAAATGTTCAACATCCTTAGCCATCAGGAAAATGAAAGTCAAAACAACCCTGAGATTCTACCTCACACCAGTCAGAATGGCTAAGATCAAAACCTCAGGTGAGAGCAGATGCTGGTAAGGATGTAGTGAAAGAGGAACACTCCCCCATTGCAGGTGGAATGCAAGCTGGTACAAGTACTCTGGAAATCAGTTTGGCAGTTCCTCAGAAAATTGGACATAGTAGCGCCTGAGGACCCACTCCCAGATATATACCCATAAGATGCTCCAGCAAGTAATAAGGACACATGCTCCACTATGTTCATAGCAGCCTGATTTATAATGACCAGAAGCTAGAAAGATCCCAGATGTCCTTCAACAGAGGAATGGATAAAGAAAATGTTACAAAATGGAATACTACTCAGCTATTAAAAACAATGACTTGATGAAATTCTTAGGCAAATGGATGGAACTAGAAAATATCATCCTGAGTGAGGTAACCCAACTACAAAAGAACACACATAGTATGTACTCACTGATAGGTGGATATTAGCCCCAAAGCTAGGAATACCCAAGATACAATTCACAGACCAATGAAGCTCAAAAAGAAGGAAGACCAAAGTGTGAATGTATAGGCTCTTCTTAGAAGGGTGCATTGGCTGATTTTGTGTGTCAACGTGACACAGGCTGGAGTTATCACAGAGAAAGGAGCTTCAGTTGGGGAAGTGCCTCCATGAGATCCAGATGTGGGGCATTTTCTCAATTAGTAATCAAGAGGGGTGCCTATTGTGGGTGGAATCATCCCTGGGCTGGTAGTCTTGGGTTCTATAAGAAAGCAAGCTGAGCAAGCCAGGGAAGCAAGCCAGTAAGGAACATCTCTCCATGGCCTCTGCATCAACTTCTACTTCCTGACTTGCTTGAGTTCCAGTCCTGACTTCCTTTGGTAATGAACAGCAGTGTGGAAGTATAAACTGCATAAACCCTTCCATCCTGAACTCGCTTCTTGGTCATGACGTTTGTGCATGAATAGAAACTCTGACTAAGACAAATGGGGAACAAAATACTTACAGAAGCAAATACAGAGACAAAGTGTAGAGCAGAGACTGAAGGAAAGGCCATCCAGAGACTGCACCACCTGGGGATCCCCATATACAGTCACCAAATGCTAACACTATTGTGAATGCCAAGTGCATGCCGACAGGAGCCTGATATAGCTGTCTCCTGAGAGGCTCTACCAGAGTCTGATAAATACAGAGGCAGATCTTCGCAGCCAACCATTGGACTGAATATGGGGTCCCCAAGGAGGAGTTGGAGAAAGGACTGAAGGAGCTGAAACGGTTTGCCATCCCATAGGAAGAACAACAATATCAACCAACCTGAACCCTCAGTGCTCCCAGGGACTAAACCACCAACCAATAGTACACATGGAGGGACCTATGGCTCCAGCTGCATAGGTAGCAAAGGATTGCCTTGTCAGGCATCAATGTGAAGGCTCTGTGTCCCAGTGTAGGGGAGTACCAGGGCAGGGAGGTAGGAGCATGTGGGTGGGTGAATGAGTGGGAGAACACCCTCATAGAAGCAGTGGGAAGGAGGATGCCA
>JADRCD010153697.1:3559-18706 GCA_019843815.1 Montemys delectorum | reverse complement strand
TTTTTTTTTTGTAACCATCTGTTACAAAGAGAAATTTTCTGTATAAGGGATAAGGATTCTACTTATCTGTGGGTATAAAAATGAACATTTATACTGTAGTCAGGGATTATACTTGTTTAGAAAAATGGTATTTGTAGGTTCTCCTTCAAGATTGATGACCCTGTCTAACGGGCTAAGTTTCCAGTCCTGAGCATGATTTTCTTTTTGTTCAATGGGCCTTAAGTCTAATTAAAACCTATAAAAAATTCTAAGTAGCAGCACAGATTATTGTAATAGTTAGAATTATCATATAGTAGATATATAACCCAGTAGCATAGGTACTAATTATAATTATAAAATATTCTCTACTATACAAATTGGATATTGTTTGTTTCTATGAGATTTTCAGCATTGTTCACTGCAGTGTCACTTAAGTCATTGAAAGTGTGGTGGGCATCCACATTGGAATCTGTTTACCTGACAGTTATATCAGGAGAAGGGAGTCTTCCCTCCTAATAACCCCGTGAGTCCGCCCTCCTATATGAAGCTCATTGTTGAGGTGTTATTAGATGGTCTGTGGCTGTCTTCCTGATAGCATATATTGAGAACTATAGAGGACACAGAACTAACTGAAAGCCACAACAATCATATGACAGAGCTCAGCATGACTTCTCTCAAAGTCCAAAGAAAATTTACATAAATGCAAAGAGATAACTTTTATTATATCAGAATGTATTCAGAAAAATTATTTTAATTTTACAGCTCACACATAACTTTCTGTTTTTGTTTCTTGCTTTGAATTAAAACAAATATAAAGTGAACACTGTTTTTTAATGGTAAATAAATATACTCTCTGCTGCATGGTTTATTAAAGATTATTTATGTAGTTTAATATAGACCTGCCCCTTAGAAGGGACGTGAGGATGGCACATTCTATGGATGGATGGAAAGAGCAGATGTACGTTCCTTAGTAATAAATTTGTGAGAAATTTCAGGAATGAATGATTTGTGCAATAGTTTATATTTATTTATTATGGTATGAAAGGCTTCATTTGATATCAACTTAAACATTTAAAAACATCTGATTAAAGATTCCATGATATTAGTCTTATCTTGATCTATGACATTTTTGAAAGAGGATTTAAATGGTTATCTTTTGGACTAGGTCCCTAGTGTGTACATCTCTCAACTATCAATAAACATTGCTATTTTTTTCCTCGTATCAGGGTTCTGCTCTAAGCTTCTGTTTAAAATACCTCGGTAATCTCACACAGCTAATGAAAAATCAGTAGAGTAAATGCTACTTACAGTTGAAATGCCTGAGGTGAAGAAATACTCCTGGCAGCAGGGCTTCTCCTTCACTAAGTACAACATCTGCCTAACATGAAGGACACCCTGGGTTATAACCCTAGCATCACACAAGTTCAACTGAGATCTCAATACCAGGATGGTAGAAGCAACCTGTTCTATGCCTGTCAGTGGCTATGACTCCATAGTGTGCAAACTAAGCTGAAGCTGGAAGTCCAGGAGATCCAAACCTGGGCCAAGGCAGGTTGTGGACTCACTTTGGATAGAAAACCCAGGCATCGGGCCCTCCTGATAGTCTATAAGAGAGTAAGCTCCTTTCATCCAGCCTACTGTATTTATAACACTGGCTCAAGAAGTTTCCTTGAATTACGTAACTCTTTTCTGAAATAGTAATTTTACTAACTCCCTCATCATCTTGGCATTGTTCATCATGTATGCTCCCAGTATCCTGTCTGCTTGGCACTGTAAGCTGCCTGCTGCACTAAGTCCTAGTGCAGCTTGCTTTATTCCAGTCCTTTGAATAGAAGATGTTTGTCTTAAAATATGTATCTGCAGGGTTGGAGAGAAGGCTCAGTGGTGAGGCAGACTTGCTATACTGTCATGAGGATCAAAGTTCAGATGCTAGACAGTAGTCCTACAGGAAACCAACCACCCTATACATGACCGCAACTCCAGCTTTAAGGGACTAGATGCCATTTTCTGCCTCCTGTAATTCCCAGATATGTGTACTTGCCCATATTTATAGGCAATCTCCATTACCCAAACAAACACAGACATATCAATAATAACATCAAATGAATCATTTTTGAAAGGTAACTCTCTGCTAATGGATTAGAGAATTTCTTGCTACACATGATGCTTTATTTTCTCATTTTCTCTGTTAAAAGACAAGGAACACAGAACATATATTTTGTTCTTTTTCTACTTGCATAGTCCAAGTACCTAGAAAGGTGTCTGATAGTTTCTCTGAATGTACTTGCTGATTATGCAAATGAAAGGAAGCATATAACCTGTCTCCTTTAGCTCTCTCCATTTTCCAGACACTTAAGATAATTTTCCAAAGTATCTAAGGGTGCAATTAATTTCCCTTCAAATTCCAGTTATCTAAGTAGAGCCTCATCTTCTATCTACTTGTCATAGATTTATGAACATCTATTTCAGCCTGCATGTAAATATCCAAGAAGTTCAATGATATTGATCTTTATTAATATGTAATGGCTTGTCAAATATCAGTTTCAAGCCAGGCCACTGAATCTATTTTTGCTTATATGTCACAGGCTTATAAATAAGTGGAAGAATGTTTTGCTGGTCATTAAATGTCATCAAAGGTGTATCTATTCTGTCTTTGTTTTAGTGTAAAAAGTATAGGGAATCTAATGTCTTTGCAGTACTCAAGAGAATGAGAATTGCTCATAAGAATTTTCACCAATGTCATTCTAATTGGACTGAGATTAATCTCATTATTACAGGAAAGGCTAAGCCCTTCTAGGATGCCTTGAACACTGTATTTCAGTAATTTGATCTTCATGGACAGTGAATTTATCTGTCACAGTGAGTTGTCCTTTCAGCCTTTGAATTGAGTGGCATTTATCCGTATCAAACGCCATTTGTCCATCACTCCTGAAACTGTTGATAATTTCCCACTGCTCAGGATGCTGAATGTGAAGGTTGACATGGATCATCCATTCTTTCCAGGATGACAAATAGCTTTACATGGTGATCCTCACACTTTATCTTAATTTCTTGGCAAGCATTAATTTAATTTTCTGCTAAATGGATTTAAGCTCATGCAGAACAATATGAACCCAGAACTGCCTCAGAATATTCCAAATTTTCAGTATAACTCTTTTCCCACTTAAATGAATAACATTCAATTATTTTTTCAAAATGATTAATGTAACGACTATTGTCATTGTAAATCCCTACAAAACAATAAACTTAAATTTCATGCTAGATTTTGGTGGGATAATAAGTAGTGGTCATCTAAATGTATTTCTTTTCAATAATTTGGTTTGGAACCCATATAGACTGATAGTACCTTGACTGAGTCTTGACAGTTGTCAAACCTGATCATGATTGAGTTTGCAGATATGTAGATTGAAGCTGAAGAAAAGGATGATCAATGAGGAGATTTACATGTCCCCAAAGTGTAAATGTAAATGTGATGAGCATTTGGAGGACAATCACTTCAGTGGGATATCTATAGCAATGTGTTACAGTACTCCATGGCCTCTTGAATGTGAAGAATCAAAGTTTACCTTGGTATTTCACAGATACCTCTCATTTTTTCTTTAAATTGAACTTCAAGATACACAAAAGATGAAGTTGAGATTTATATTCAGTTTCAGACAATAAGAACTTTTTGTGCAATGAAGAACTCAATGGATTGTCTATATGTCACTGGTGAGGGTTTGAACATTTGTGAGTTTAGAGTTCTGTGATCCAAGTGTAGTTCTTGGAATAAAATTTTAACTATATTTCCACATGTTGATGTATGGATATGGTAAAACACCTAATGTTTAATATTTATAATTAGAAAAGTGTGTTAGACTTCTTCTAACTTGTACCTTACTTTGTCACAATTGATAAGTAAGATATATAGAAATCAGAAAATCCAAATACAGTTTTCCTTTATCAAGATCTTATTATAGGATTATAAAATTATAGGACATTTGATAAAATAATTTCTCCCACTATGTTTTTGGTTGTGTATATGAATTTTCATGAAAAATAATGACATACTAAGATACCTAATATTTCTTTATATATGCAGAAATTTTAGGTTTTTAAACATAACTTTAATAACTAATATAAATATGTAAAGTAAGAGTTTGAATACCTCTTTTGTAGTTAAATATATTGATCCAAAAGTGCTAATTCTCTACTCTAATCCTCACCCTCTATCTGTATGTGAAATAATTTAATTGAATTTTTTCATTAAGGAGTTTATTCATAAACATTTTCTTAGTGATGATGTGCTATTAAGCCAAACTTCAAGTTGCCTGTGTCATATCCTGAGACAGAATACATGTGCATTGTTTTATGTACAGTCTAAAATAGTGGACATCTGGGAACCCCCAAACTAAACATGTGGCCACCGAATGTATATCAAATAGAATATCTTTTTATGACTCATAACTCTGGACACTTAAAGTCCTAAGGTCATTCTGCTCGTGATCTTTAGCTCTTTGAGAGTCAGCACAAGCCAGTAAAGTTTTCAGCTGGGAAACAAAACTAATACTTGAATTTAATTTCTGAGGAGATTGAGCCCTTTGGGGAACTACAAGCACAAATTTTAATTTTATCTCCTATCTGTGATGGCTAATCTTGATTATCACCTTGACTAAATACATAATCAACTAAAACTCAAGATGCACACCTGCGAGAGATTTTCCTAATCAGATTATTTGAAGAAATACAATCTGCCCCAAATCTGGGTCACGAGTTTTATAGGCAGCCTACTTAAAAGGATATGGATGAAGGAAACATTTGCTTCTTGCCTGTTTGCCCTTGCTCTTGCTGGCAAGTTCATTTACCCTGTTGCTGAGGCATTCTTTAATCATTATTAGTACCTTCCGTACAGTGTAGACTGATGGCTAGAAGATCTCCTGGAGTTGTGTGGACTATGGTACCCGTCTGGAATTACTGAAACATCCAGCCTCATGAATGGACCAACTACTAGATTCTTAGTGTTTCCTTGCTGAGACGTCTGTTGTTACACAACCTGGACCACAGCTATGCTAATAAATCCCATTCTATGAGTTCTGTTGCTTTAAGGAACTCAACTAATACAATATTTTAAATCTCAGAAAGAGAACTCTGTGGGTTAATTTCTTCTCATAGCCACTTTGATTTCTTCTCACTTCTATTTGCACAAGTAGTCTCTACATATGAGAGACTGTGAGAGAGGAGATAGAAATGTCAGTTGCCACATTTCTCTTGCTTTCATAGACTGAGCCCAGAAAATTTATCATGGCCACTAGTTTATCAAAATTTCATGAGAGCACTTCCTTATAAAACTTAATAAAGAGACTTATTTACAAAATTCCACATATAATGAGAGGATGGACCATGGAGAAGCCTGGAGGAAGTGAGGAGCCAGATGAGTAAGCCACCCTAGATTCTGTGGAAGCTGCTGCTGTCTTTTGTTCACCTCTGGCTGGGTTGGTGCCCTTATCTCTTGCAGTGTTTCAGTACAGAGAACATGATATTCTCATGTCTTAACACTGTCTTTGGGTAGATGCAAGAAGAAAAGTATTCGTCAGTGATTTTCTCCCTCAAAGAATGCAGTATTATTTAAAAGCTCTGAGAAGACAAATGATAAGATTTTACTCTCTTCTTATTGGAATTTACAATTATTGAAGTTTATAAAGTTCAGAACTGTTTTGAATACAGGCTCAAACATCTGAAAAGATGTCCTCAGACAAATACAGTTGATTAACATACAATAATGTAAGTAATTCTGAAAGTAAAGACAAATGTTAGTTTATGGGGACTGATATAATCCAGCAACTGTAAGCTTATATATTTCTTACTAGAGAATACAGAGAGGAATTAAACAAGATCACTCTTTAATATCAATACTAGGCAAGGAGATAGTGTCAGCATTCATGTCATAAACCGGCTTGGTAACCTGCAATCTGCTTGGTGTGGGAGATAGTGTGTTTTAGGGGAAGCCACCTCCCCTTTCTGCATTATAGCCTTCCCTTTCCATATAAACTAGCTTCAAATAAACCGGGTATTCTCATCCTTCTAAGGCCACTATCTGTTATTCTCAAATTATTGTGATTTTCTTCATATCAAGTAAGCAAAAGTCAAGATAATAGGTTTTATGAAAGCATATTGTTTCATTATAACCAATATTAGTGTAATACCCACACTTGAGCAGAATAAATTCTAAATTCCGACTATGTTTCCTGTCTTACTAACTCATACAACTACTATTTCCACACTGCCTTTCATGAAAAGAGCTTTACTACATTTTACAAGCATGTTAAATCATGGAGCATTTGTCTTCCTTTGTCTAGAATTTTAACTTAATAAAATGACATGGACATTATACATTATGCATGATATCTCATGATTTCCTTTTGTTAAGGATGAACATTTTACTATATATATTAATATCTATCTATATCGTCTATACCCATATTGACCGATAGATAGATAGATAGATAGATAGATAGATAGATAGATAGATAGATCTCACAATTTCTTCAAACATTTTTGCCTGCATGGAAACC
Source organism: Montemys delectorum (assembly GCA_019843815.1). NCBI lineage: Eukaryota > Metazoa > Chordata > Mammalia > Rodentia > Muridae > Montemys > Montemys delectorum. The sequence continues at coordinate 12,176 of JADRCD010153697.1, read as the reverse complement.
TAGACTATTCTTCTACATCTTGACTGGCATAAATAATTGTGGTAATTTAACCTTGCCATCTTATGCCATTTTCAATATACCTAGCATATGAGATATGAGATGCTAATTGTGGTTTAGATTTGCATGTCTATAATGGTATAAAATATAGTTTCATGTGCCTATTGTTCATTTAGATATATTTAGGAAAATGTCTATTCTGTTTCTCTTACTATTTTTCATTGAAATATTTATTTTTTTCTATTGAATACTCAAAAATACCTTTGATATTCAGTTTCATAGGATATTCACTTTGCACACAGTTTACCACTTTTTATAAGATTACTTTTTCTTTGTTGTTTCCTTGGGAACAATTTCGTGATTGTGGTAAACACTTGTACTATTTCTCATATTGAACTTGTCCTTCTTTTAAATGGATAATCATAGCAAGGGCAGTACTAATCAGACCCCAGAAACTATTTACTTTCCTTGCACTTGTGGTATGAACTTGTAGGTAGGAGCAGTTTGCACAATTAGAGGAGTTTTGTTTTAGGTCAACTTTTAAAAACGAATGCCTCATCTTCATAAGGAACAAATGTCCTTATAGGAAGGGTGTTTTATTGGTTTTCAGGTATTGGTAGATAGAGTTTTCTGTCTATGAAGTTGTCCTTCATTTTTTAAAATTATTGGTGTTATAGCCAGAAATAAGAGCTATCTCTATTGATAAATGACTGATCACAAAATATCATGGGAGCTTTGAGATGAACATACATCCTGGAAAAAAGATTTATTCCAATTCTTTCTCAAGTTCAAGATATTATTAAGAAAAAAGGGTATTTGAGAGAACTGCTTGTTGATAGCCATTAAGTGTTGTCTAAGCCCATGTTTTCAACAGACACTACATCAGTTTATAGTGTGGACAGAAACATAAAGAAAATGTTTCATTAGTAAAGTGTTTTAGATTTAAGTTGCAAAATATATAGATGTATTGTGTTAGCAGGAAGAGGTGACCTGTTTCATCATGTTCTACAGTTTAGGATGGTTTTAGACTTTAGATTATACTTAGGTCATTGGCTAGAATCAATGATAAAGGCATTCCATTGTGTAGGAGAGGAGTAAACATGGTGAGTAACCTATTTGCAAAGGTATTATAAGTAGACCAATGTGGTTCTCCAGAAAAACAAAGATACCACAAGAAATAGATGAGACTGGTCTAGTGATGATTAAATGAAATGATGTGTGAATATGTCTCTTGCACTGTAGTCACATAGAAAAGAGTGTTGACTTCAGCTGGAAAAAAATAATTATTTTCTTGGGCAAACTCCAGACTACTTGAGGCAAGGAAGGAACAATTTGAGTTTCCCACAAGGCTGAGCCATAACTCAGTTTGATTTTGTTTATCCAAATAGTTAAAAAGAAACTTAGTTGATACTTTCAAAGGGGAAATTGAAACAGACAACAATTTTAGAGAAAGAATATTACATTTCTCAGATTCATTTGCTATGAATGCCTACCAAAGCAATTACAGACAAACCTTCCTCTCTTTCTTCTAAGATAATAAAAATGATAATTAGCAATCTGTTCCTCCATTTCTTCATGTTCCTTGACCTTGTCTTGTTATTTAGGGATTGTCATTCTGTAGAAAAAATTTAGGAAGATTACGACTTGTTATATTTCTAGAAACTTTATTTTCTGATAGTAAATATTCTGTCCAATGTTCTAAAAGCAAGAAATAATCTCATAGAATAGACCCTTGTTACTTTGTTTTTTAATTGTAGGACCTTATAAGTATGTTTATTGAATTATATATGTGCAAAATATTTATTGCTTATTGAAAAATATGATCAACTATAAGAGTTTATTTAACTTCATTTCACCTTTAATATTGTCAGGGCAAAATCACAGAATGTTGACATTTGACCAACCTCCAGGTAAATTCTGACTCCATTGTGCACAGATTAATTCTCTGATTCCCCAGGTCAGAAGTGGTTATAATCTAATCAGTACTGCTTGAGGTGATTAAATAAGCAAAGTAAAGAAGACTGCTTGTATGAGCCTCTCTGATCTCAAGAAGAATAGATTGTGAGAATGTAGTAGAGGAAAAATGACATTGAAAACTGTGAGTCAAGGCTAAGACAATTCATGATACATGGGCCTGAAACAGGGGAAAAGGGGATGCTCTCAGAGTGTGAGGTCTCACTGTGTGAGAGAAAGAAATTGACATAGGAAAAGGATAGGGCTTGTTGTAGACCATCTTTGAAACCCCATCTCAAGTTCTAAATATTATTAACATTCATGAAGTGTCTTATTTTCTGACAACATTAATTTTATACACCTATCTTTAATGCTAGTTATCAAGTCTTGGATTACCTCAGCAGTCAGTATTTATTGCCTTTGTTCTAATATAATATATAATCATGTAAATACTAGAAAGAGCTTGGTAAATTTCATCTGAGGAGATGATGCCCATTTCACAGGTCCTCATAATGTTTGTACTTCAACAATAAGGAGAATCAGTGAAATAACACACACACACACACACACACACACACACACACACACAAGTTATACATGCATGTGATCCAAATGATGACTCTGCTACCATCTGTGGGAGTAACTAGATAATTTATGACCCTAAGCTGATCCTTTAAAAATCTGTATGTCTAAGGAGACTTAGAGTACCCATGAGCAGTTCTTAAAGCTACCATTCCCAGAGATGCCATAGGTTACATAGTTTGTTGAATGATTTGGAGGATAGAAATGATGGGCAGTTATTTGACAAGAAAGGGATGCAGTGTGATTTACAATTACATGTAGGCAGTGGGAATATAAAGTCTTAACTAAGGCAATATAGTCAGCCCTTCATATCCACAGGCTTGCTTTGTGTAGTTAACCAACTTTGCACCAAAACCTAAGAAAATCAAGAAAAACAAAACCCTGGATTTCTACTGACCATGTACAATATTTTTTTCCTTGTTTTCCTTTAAGCGGTATAGAATGACAGTTTATGGAACATGTGTAGTATGTTAGGTGTTTAAGTAATCTAGATGTGGCTTGAATCATATAGGGAAATTCATGTAGTTCATATATTAAGTACATTGCATTTTATAAAGAGGACTTGAGTGTCTGTGAATTTTAACATCCAGTAGGAACTCAGAACCAATATGTAGAGTGTCCTCAATTTCTTCTTCTTCTTTTTTTTTCTACTATGAATGACACTTTATTCAGTCCTTTTCTTTACAACTGAACCTCTGGGAATTCAAAATTAATATCCTTGCCTGTGAGCTTTTTGTACACACCAGAAAATGTTTCGACCTTGTGCTCCATGTTGTTCCACTGTGCTTTGTCTAAAAGAACTTTTTGTTTTGTTTTATTTTGTTTTTTTCTGAGACAGGGTTTCTCTGTATAGTCCTGGCTGTCCTGGAACTCACTCTATAGACCAATGACATTGAGTTACTGCAACTGCGCCTTGAGATCTGAGTTCATCTCCAGCTTGAGCAGTGCCTGAGAGATGCCAGACTCGAACTCTTCTGGCTTCTCTCACCACTGGGGTTCACAATCTTGGCGCTCTAGCTGAACATGGCTTCCACCTAAGGGAGGAAGGAAGGTATCATCTGGGTACCAATTACAGGTGCAGGGCAGATAATCCACTGCATGCCAATCCCGGATGCAGGCCCTATTACCCTGAAGGCCCCCAAGCGTCTTTTTCCCCAAACTCGGTGAAAAATCACATGCCCCCAAGTCCTTAATATAACAAGATAATGTTGAGGTACCTCGAACATCCTACATCGAGGTAACTCAATCTAAAGATAAAGGAGCTTGATTGTAGGCTGTTGCTCTAAAATGTATGAAGCTAATCAAAGAGTTACAAGTTGGCGATAGGTTAAAATATAATCATGTAATCGGGATAGTGGGGATTTGCGATATTCTTGATATTAAGCAAGGGTCCACTGGGTCAATGTATTAAGAAGAAAGGCTGGTACACTGATAATTCACAAAGCCAAAGAGGTTTGCTGTGAGGACATTCAAAAAGAGGACAGGAGGACTAGCCCAAGACATAGTTTCTTTAATGGCTTGATAGGAACCAAGTGAGATCATGTTTGTTGATTGGACATTGAGAATGGAAATGTTACAGTTCCCTTTGCATAAGTATAGACAGTTCACATACCTCTTCATAATTTGAATGTTACCCTTTTTCTATTTGTCTCTTGAGATAAAGTTCCATGCATCTCCCAGGTTGGCCAAAAACTCATGGCCCTTTTCACTCAGTGTTGTGAGTAGAGTGGTTTTGTTTACGGATATATTTCATGTTCTCTCTAAAGGACATTTAGCTTATGATGTCAACAGGTTATATCAAATAAGCTGGGTATGGTGGTGCTAGCACATAACCTCAGCATTCCAGAGACAGCAGCAGCATTAAGAATTTAAGACCAGCCTGAAGTTCACAGTAAAACCCTTTCCCAATGCCTCTCCACTTTCAACAGAAAAAATAAAATTAAGAATTGCAAGTTTGATTTTAGACTACCCCTCTGTGAACTCTGAAGGTACTTTGTGAGAGGAACTTAAGCAGATGGCTTTTAAGGAATTTCTACCCATGTTTATCTAAGCTTTATCTGGTTTCAGAGTCAAATAGTAATAAGGAGATTACACTATACTGGGAAAAGCTTCATCTCCTGGATGTACCTACCCTCACCTCCTAATAAGTCACTGGTTTGTTCAATCTTTGTCCTTCTTCAGTGAATATTCACAGTGGCAATTAACATGTAAATATTATACACCCCATTCCGCTAATCTAAATCTGCCAAGGACTCTATGCTTCACTTCTTGCCTGAGTGTCCTGGCTTCTTCTTTTACAATTGATTCTCTTGCTTCATGACAAAACATATCGTCCCACTTTTCCTTTTAAAATGCTGGGAATATGCTACCCTGTTCCTCTCAGGACCTATTTATTTTACTTAGAATAGTATTTTATAACAAAATATTCATGGATGCTCTATTTCCCCCTTTAGATCTGTGCTTCATTCAATCAGTTGATTGTTGACTACATTTAAATGTCTATCAACTCCCAAACACCAAGTGGGATGCCCTCTTCCCACAGTACTAATATCACTGGGTGATATTATCTTTTTTTCCTGAATATTTCACTATCTATTGACTTCTTGCCTATTTCTCCTTTTAAATGTTTTAAGCTGATATGAGTAAGGGTTGATTGAGTCTTTTGTTCATTGTCCTGTGTGCCTAACACTCTGGAAAATATCTGTCACACAAGATTCAATTAGTGAATACTTGATAAAGGACTGAATGAAGGAGAAAATAAATGAAAACTGGAGAGGTCTGGTGTCTCCATCAATCATAAGAAGGGAGACATCCATTTAAATAATGAAAGGAGAATAAATACATTCAAGAAGCACCTCAGCAGGAGGAGGGATGGCTTTAATGGGTTCCCTGCTTTCACCTTCATTTTTGAGTATATCAGTAATCTAGAAATCTGAATGGTGACATTACCATGTCTTAGCATCTTGCTCCTCATATGTGAGCCCATGGATATGAGGCTAGAAAACGTATATGGACATGTTTAGGTCAGCAGTATCCTTCACCCACTCTGATTATTCCAGGAGAGTGAAAGGGATCAAATTATAAGCACACATTTCTAGTTTCTTTTGAACTTTTAAGCTCTAATTTAAATTATAAAAGGCTTACTGTAAGCATACACTATTTTCCTACTTTTTCTAGACACCATTACTAGATTCATAAATTACTCCTGGTTGATTGAAAATTTATTGATTTCCTTCATAAATATTCTTTCTCATACTTCATTAAAATGTACTAAAATAATTTTGTTTTTGTGTTGTGACAAGAACATTTAAACCAGTCTGCATCTGAACCTTAAAATACTCTTTAAGTGTGTTACTTTAGAATAGTTCACAATTCCCTTGTGCCTTGCTTTGCTCTGTTACTATACAGTGTGACATCCTTCTTCCTGCGTTCCTTTACTGGATGGTGTAAAATTTAATGAAGTAATTTGGTAATTACTTTGTAGAATGTCATCAATTTTCTGTATTATGTAACTGTCTACAAAGAAGTTGGTTTCCTTTGAGATTTTTTTTTCCAAAGCCAGTAAATCAGACAGTTCCAGTTGGGAGTCTGTGAAGTACATGTATTTTAAATAGTTGACTTATTTAAAAATGTAATTCTGCTCAGGGATTAGCACTCTTTTGTCTTCTGATTTGATTTGCCTGATATGTTGTGAAGAGTATGTGACGAAATGATTATAAGCTGTATCTGGAGTTATTAAAAAGTACTTCTTGTCTCAACAGAGATTACAGTTTCATTTTACAACTTATCCATTTCTACTAGAGAAGGCTCAGAAAGGAATTGGGGTGTGTCAACATCCTGTACCTCCTGATTGATTTTTCACAATGAAATATTTAGTGATGGTGAAACAGAAGACGGAAATTTCTAAGCTGTATAAATATTTCTTTCATAGTTAAATACAGGCATGTGGAAGTTAGTAGAGTATGAAGGCTTAATTCATATCAGAGAACTGCCCAAAGTGAATATTAAAATAGAAGGACCTTCAGAAACATGTGTACTCAATTCTTAGCTAGGTGTGGCCTTGAAGAAGTATGATCACTATGAAAGAAATTATTTAGGTAATTTAAGGGAATACAGTTTGGAGGGCCTGTAGACACAATTTTCTTAAGATCTATGAACAGATGATGAAACCAGTGGCTGAAATCCAATGCTCTAGACATTACTTTTGCTCATCCTCCTCCTCACCCCCAGAAATTATTTCTACTGTCCTCTGAAAATCCCACAGGCATCTAATTATGTTTCTTAGTTAGGGTTTCTATGTCTATGAAGAGATACCATAACTACAGCAACTCTTAAAAAAACAAACAAACAAAAAAACCCACCACTACCAAACAAAACATTTATTTGGGGCTTGTTTACATGTTCAGAAATTTAGTCCATTATCATCATGGCAGGAAATATGGCAGCTTTCAGGCAGACATCATACTAAAGAAGGATCTGAGATTTCTGTATCTTGATTGGCAGGCAGCAGGAAGAGAGAGAAACTGGTCTGATTTGAGCTTGTGAACCTCAAAGCCTACCCTCAGTGACATACTTCTTCCAACAAGGCCACACCTCCTAATAGTGCTATTTCTTTTGAGAATATGGGGGAAATTTTTCTTCAAACCACCAGAACGTGTTTTTCTTCCAAATTCTGTATTAATTCTACTTCTTAGAATAAATGAAATTCTGCTAACAATGAACAGTCAGTAGTAATGGTAGTTGCAGGATCATTCCTGGGATTTAATTATATGGTAGCCTGATAACTTAGTGCATTGCCTGGCCCAAGGCTTTGCCTTATTATCAAGTGATTTCATTGTCCTCCTAGCTCCATGTTACGGGCTCAGAAATGATATTCAAAGCGAAGAGTGGCATTACAATATTTGGTCTATGTGAATCACACAGAAAAGCCAAATAAGAAACCAACATTGATTATATAATTCATTGGGAAACTGGATTCATCACCAAGAAAGAAGTCAGCCCTATGGAGGCCTTCAGTCTCATATACTATTGGGATATACCTCTACTTTCTTTCAGTTTTCATATCTGTATATTAATATTTCTTTCTGTTATGGACCTGTATCACTTGAATGGTAATCTGTTGATATCACAAGCTCAAAGTCTTCCCCTTTGATCCAGAAATCTCTCTCTAGATTTCACAGATACACACAGATACACACACAGACACACACACACACACACACACACACACACACTGCAGTTACTTAAATGTGGGCATTTTTGTGATAACAACATTCAGATAGTTAAATTCATTGACCCCAAATCTATTAAAAAAGGTAGACTTCAAGAAAGCAATTGTAGTAGTTTTGAGTGTGTCATTGAGTCAGACACTATAAGATACTATGGCCTGGGCCAATGTATTATCCCTGTGATGGACTGAATTTTAATGTCCTCTATATTATCATAGTGAGCAGTACAATTAGAAGGTATGGCTTTGTAGGAGGAAGGGTGTTACTAGAAGTGGGCTTTGAGGTTTCAAATGCTCAACTTAGACCTCTCTTCCTGCTGCCTATGATTCAGATGTAGAAATCCCAGCTACCTCTCCAACACTATGTCTGCCTGTGTGTTACCATGCTTTCTGCTATGCTGAAAATGGAATAAACCTCTGAACCTATAAGCCAGCCCCAATCAAACGTTTTCCTTTATAGGAGTTGCTATAGTCATGATGGCTGTTTACAGCAATAGAAACTGTAACGAAGACAGAGCCTAATCTGATTTTGGAATCCTGGAATGATTTTAACCAGACTAGTTCTAGAAACTTTCCTCTCACACATTAACCCTGAATGTGAGTCAATTTCGTTGTGTGTGTTTGGTTACTATCTGGTATGTTTTCAGACACCATTCATAACATTTCAGAAACAAGTTAGTACAAACCCTCTAGTAGAACCACATGATGACCATGTACAATGTGCTTTCTGAGCATTATCTGTTCAATGTAGAACATGCCATCCTTAACTCCCAATTTTTTATCTCTCTCTCTCTGTCTCTCGCTGTCTCTGTCTCTTTCTCTCTCTCTCTCTCTCTCTCTCTCTCTCTCTCTCTCTCT
>JADRCD010153696.1:0-25074 GCA_019843815.1 Montemys delectorum | reverse complement strand
CACACACACACACCTAAATGTAAAAAGTAAATCTATAAAATTCATAAAAGAAAAGATAGCCATAAATTCTTGTGACCTTGAATTAGAAAACACACTTGACTTCAAAACTACAATCAACACAGAAAGAAAAATTTCACTTCATCAGAACAGAAAATTTTTGTATTTCTAAAGACACCAACCTTCAAGTAGCTCAATAGTATAGCACTTCTCTAAAAGGTGAAAGATCCTAGATTTGATCCTCAACATCACAAAAATAAAACACAAAATAAACTCCCACTGAAGAAAAAAGTCACTGAATGGCAGAAAATATTCATAAATTAAGTATAACAAACCCATAGTTCAATAATAAAACAAATAATTCAATTTTTTAAAAAAAGGCTATAGGGTATAAATAGAAAGAGCCCATGAAAAATATTCAACATTACTAAACATCAGGAAAAGGCAAATCAAAACTGAAGTACTGGGGTTGGAGTAATGGCTCAGTGGTTAAGAGCACTGACTGCTCTTCCAGAGGTCCTGAGTTCAATTCCCAGCAACCACATGGTGGCTCACAACCATCTGCAGTGGGATCTGATGCCCTCTTCTTGTGTGTCTGACAGCTACAGTGATTCATATAAATAAAATAAGTGAATCTTTAAGAAAAAACTGAACTACTAAAACACACAGAACTATAAAATGACAAGTTTTGGTAAAAACGTGGAGAGATTAGACTTCTGGTAGGAATTTAAAAAGTTGCATTGTAGAAGTTTGGCAGTTCCTTAAAAAGTTAAGCATGGTGTTTGCATATAAGCCAAACATTCCATTCTTAGATATACCAAAGAGAATTTAAAACAAATGTTCACCCAATTTATACAGAAATGTTGACAGCTGCATTAGTCATAGTAACCTCAAATCAGAAACACAAATGTTTATCAGCTGCTGAACAAATAAAGCACAATCTAGACATATAATGAAATGCTCTCACTTGCAAGAGAGCAAAGCATGGATACGTGCCATAAATGTTTGAACCTTGGAAACATTATGCTAAGTTAAAGAAACCAACCACAAGGGAGCACATACTGCATAATTTTCTCTAAATGGGAGTGTCCAAAAAGCAATTCCGAAAAGATAGGAAGCTTGCCATTAGTGTTGTCTAGGGGCTGCAAAGGAGGGGAGACAAGTGGTGGAACCATGATGCCTTTGTGCTGAGGTGATAAATATTTTCTAGGTTCTATTCTGGTGGTGTTTTCACAAGTCCCAATATATATATCTACTGAGGTGTGTATATCAAGGAGAAAAACATCTTAAAATTATATCACAGTAAGAAAATTCAACTGGAAGATCAGGAAAAAATGCTTATAAATATTGCTGGAAATACAGGGGGAAGGAATTATCATCATAAATTTAAAAAGAGAAAGCCAAAGAGAAAATTCTAGCTAATTTCAGGTAAATGAGTGTGAAGAATGGGAAGAAATTACATTTAAAAGATCAGATACCAAGTGGTTTCCAACCCTCCCAGAAAAATGCTAGAAACCAAAAGGAAACAGAGGGATGCTATCAACATTCTAATAGAAAACAACTTCCAGCCTAAGACTTCAGACAGAGGCTAACCAGTTAAGCTCAAGAATGACAGAAGGATGCTTTCAGAAAGGAAAGGTAGGTCTTCAAATGTTTCTACAAACATGGAACCATGAAGCTGGTGAGTAATAGAGGTCACACTGCACACATGAGGACTGGAGTTCAAAGTCCTAGCACCCAAGGGAAAAACTAGGTTTTGAGAACAAGAGAAAAGCAAATCTAAGAGCTCGCAGAGTGGCCAACACAGCCTAGCCATAACAATGCAGTAAAAGATGCTCTCTCAAGGCATCTGCATAGGTATCGTGTACCCAAGGGCATGCACCACACATAAAACACACACACACACACACACACACACACACACCAGGGATACAGGGATATCAAGTGTTAAATACATCCAAATAGTACATTTGAGTTTAAATTTTAATTTAAAATAGTTAAAGACAGCTTTAAAGTTGCAGCCATAATAAAGAGATAGAGTTTAACGCCGAAGTATATAAGTCAAGAAAGCATTCATTCATCTCCCTCTCAAGGGAGTCTGGAGCTTATAAATATATATATATATATATATATATATATATATATGTGTGTGTGTGTGTGTGTGTGTGTGCCATAGAAAAGCACCTGTGAACTTTCGTGTATAACACCATGGAGACATGCAGGTACTCAACATATTCCTAAGAACTTTCAGCACACCTCCAGGAACAAACGCAATCAACCATCATGTTGCATCTGTGTGCCTTCATATCAACTTGCTATTCTAAAGCTAGGAAAGGTCATAAGTTGAATCTATACGGAAGATTAAGAAATCTGTCTGACCATTTGTGAAGAGCTAAGAGAAGAGGCAATCACTATAGAAGTGTAGCCTAGGAGAAAAATATTCATTCTTTGGGCTCTAGGCTCAAGTGATGAACACGGTTGTAATTCTTGACACTTCTAACATATCTAGATCTTTAAGTAAAGCTTATCAGCCTCCATTTACTACACCACATAAGCCCTGAAATCTTAACTGTGGTAAGGACTGCAATGATCACTTAGTCCGACATTCTCACTGTAAAGTTAAACAATCTCAGAACCTCAGAATACAGTGATTTTCCAAAATCATTAATTTTAAATGATTAAAAATTGCTTTAAAACTGCCCATTGGGCTCAGAACCCCAACAATCCCTTCTTTTTGAGGAGTAGATGGAAGGGATTGACATTGGGTGGGGGAGGTAGGAGGCACATCAATAAAGAGGAAACCACCAAGCTGAAAAACATTGCTTTAAGTCAATAATGTTGTATTATGATTAAAAACAACAACAACAAAGAATTCTTTTGTTATTTAAAAAGCAAAGAGGGTCTGAGGAAGCTCAGGTACTGCACTTTCCTAGTATGTATGTGGCTCTGGATTCAATCTTCAATAAGGTGGGTGGGGAGTGGGGATAGGTGATTCTCAGGCAGAAGTCCAAGTTCAATGCCCTCATATTCCTTCTCCCCTGCCTCTCATCAATCACAACATATTGTACACTGCTACCTCCCTGATGCTAGAAGGCCAGAATAGTTTTCACTAAACATTAAGTTCATCTCTTGTAGTCTGATTAAACATTTTTTTCATTCTAACTTTTTATTTTCTAGAACAGATCACTCTAATTCTCTGTTTTCCCCAGTAATATTCTGCTTATTTTACTTCTGATATTGAAACAACTACTTTCATTTTGTAAAATTGATGCCTTCTCCCCCTCCCCCCCCCACCTGAATGCTGCGAGTGAATTAGCAGAATTTCCTCTGCCTGAATTCTGAAAGTGAAAGCAGCTGAACAGCCTGGGACTGTAGCCTCCACCTGTGGTTTCAAAACAATGCCCACAAACACTGCAGCTCCTCCTGAAGCTGCAGAGGGGACTTGCTATTAGATTCTACAAAGCCTCCTGTTTGAAGACATTTGCTTATTGTAAACAATGTTCCTGCCTGAGAGTTGATTCCACTGAGAACTTGGCGTCTAATCATCTAGAGTTGTATTCACGGTATGCATATATTGTGTTCAGATGTTTTGGTTTCACTTTTGGGCCCCGGAGATAAAGACTCATTTCACCCCTAAGTAAATGTCGCTTTGATACACCTACTTGGCCGCCTTCCATGTCTTTTTTTGCCCGTTTATTTCCACAGGTCTAGTCCAGCCTCCAGCCCGAAGTGACCCACGGACCCGAGTAGATCCGCAGGCCGGACACTACAAAAAACTAAACTTTATTAAGACAGTTTGAGATTTACATGAAAAAAATGTAGAAGTAGCACAGAGCTTCCATTGTCCTCAAACCCAGACTCCTGTTAACATCTTTAGTACATTTGTCACAAATTAATGAACTAATACTGACTTGAGTTAAATCATTATGTTTATTATGCTACTATATCAATTAGCAATCAAGACAGTGCCCCATAGATATACCTACAGGCTGATCTGAGGGAGGCAGATTTCAGCTGAGGTTTTCTCTTCCCAGGATTGTCAAATACTTAGCCGAGATCAGCCACCACAAGTACTTTGTTCTGAAGTCGCAGTTCTTAGATGAGTTCAGGAAAAGTGAATGATTTTCACGTTGTTCAGCTGTTTACAGTGCAAAGTTAGAAGTAACAGCTTCTGATATCTTTGTTAGAGTAGTCAGGACTGTTGTGGAACTGAAGAAGAGAGCCTCTCAGGAGGCCAGGTAGGTGGTAGTAAAGATGAGTACTCTTAAAGTACTGCTTACTAAAGATAATGAAAGACTCCCGTAGGGAGACCCCACTTGAGTCTCAGGAGAACGGGCACCCAAGGAAACACAAGAGACCATCTTGATGCAAACACAGGAGACAGTTTAATATCAGAGCTCCGGGTCGACCCTGAGGCTCAGGAGTTAGGGGTTTATATAGGAAAAAGGTCTGGGGGTACAGGGGAATCAGCGTGGCTATACATGATTCCCTAGTTCAAAAATCAGCTAGAGTACATGCAGATCAGAGCATAGGAAATTCCTAAGGGTGGTGCCAATCTGAGTCAACAGAGCATTTGGTTAACCTTAACCCTTATCAAAGAGGACCAGATGGCCCATTACTCGGCTGGGCCTGCCCAGCCATGTCCTTGGGTATCCCTGGAACACAACTTCTCAGTGTTTGAAGCTGCTGCTTACAGGAGCTGGAATATGGCTCTCTTATTCTACTGTGAAACTTTATTTCTACATTCCCAGAACTCTGTTTTTCACCTTGTTACTTCAATAACACCACAAAAAGAACAGAAAATGCCATACCAAATGGGTCTCCAGGACTCACATTCCTTTCTGTTTCTTTTTTTAATTTAAAAATTTTTTATTAGATATTTTATTTACATTTCAAATGGTATCCCCTTTCCCGGTTTCCCCTGGTGGGGGGGTGGGGGGGGAGAACCCTATTCCCTCCCTGCTCCTCCTGCTCACCACCCCACCCTCTCCTGCTTACTGGCCCTAGCATTCCCATACACTGGGGCATAGAGCCTTCACAGGGCCAAGGGCCTCTCCTTCCATCGATGACAGACTAGGCCATCCTCTGCTACATGTGCAGCTGGAGCCATGAGTCCCACCATGTGTACTCCTTGGTTGGTGGTTTAGTCCCTGGGAGCTCTGAGGGTACTAGTTAGTTCATATTGTTATTTGTCCTAAGGGGCTGCAAACTCTTCAGCTCCTTGGGTCCTTTCTCTAGCTCCTTCATTGGGGACCCTGTGTTCAGTCCAATGGATGGCTGTGAGCCTCTACTTCTCTATTAGTTGGGTACTGTCAGAGCCTCTCAGGAGACAGCTATATCAGGCTCCTGTCAGCCAGCACTTGCTGGCATCCACAATAGTGTCAGGGTTTGGTGATTGAATATGGGAAGGATTCCCAGGTGGAGCAGTCTCTGGATTGTCCTTCCTTCAATCTCTGTTCCATAGTTTGTCTCTGCAACTCCTTCCATGGGTATAGGAAGTATCCACACTTCTTGAGTTTCTTGTGGTTTGTGGATTGTATCTTGGATAATCCGAGCTTCTGGGCTAAAATCCACTTATCAGAGAATGCATACCATGTGTGTTATTTTGTGATTGGGTTACCTCACTCAGGATGATATTCCCTAGATCCATCCACTTCCCTAAGAATTTCATAAATTTATTGTTTTTAATAGCCAAGTAGTACTCCATTTTGTAAATGTACCACATTTTCTGTATCCATTTCAAAACAACCCTGAGATTCCACCTCACACTAGTCAGAATGGCTAAGATCAAGAACTCAGGTGACAGCAGATGCTGGTGAGGTTGTGGAGAAAGAGGAACACTCCTTCATTGCTGGTGGGATTGCAAACTGGTACAACCACTCTGGAAATCAGTTTGGCAGTTCCTCAGGAAACTGGACATAGTACTGCCTGAGGACCCAGCTATACCACGCCTGGCCATATACCCAGAAGATGCTCCAACATATAATAAGGGCACATGCTCCACCATGTTCATAGAAGCCTTATTTATAATAGCCAGAAGCTGGAAACAACCCAGATGTCCTTCAACAGAGGAATGGATACAGAAAATGTGGTACATTTACAAAATGGAGTACCATTCAGCCTTTCTGGGTTTTAAACTATCCCCTATTCCAGCACTGATTTCACATCCACTCTAATGGGTGCTTCTATCTTGATTAACTCAGTGAGCACTGGCAAACTAATGCTCAGTGTTAACAGAAGGGCTGAAAGTGGAGTGGAACTAATGAGGCAAACTGCCCAGCATTGAAAGGAACAGTTTTCTTGAGATAGAACAATCACTGTCAGGAAAAGAAGTAAATTACTACCATCTCACGCCACAGACACATAAAGGTTAATAACTGGAATAACTAACATTCTCTGGGGAATCTGCATTCTGGTTCCTTTTTAGGCATCTATTTCCTAAGTAAATAAGAAGGAAGACTCACTCAGAACCCAATTCCCAGCTCTAATGTAAGCCAATGTCTAACCGCTCATGGTTTACCTTTGTCTCTGTCTCTTCATATATTTAATGGAAATAATAAGTGAGATTTTTCAATATGACTGTTGTAGAGTATGATGGAAACCATGTATGTAAAGTTTGCTGAAAAAAGTCATCTTCAGAAAGGCATATGTTACAGGAAAAGGAGCAGCAGCCTGGTTGTTGGCTCCTGAGAGAAGCTGACACATCAGTGCCCTTCAGGAATTAGCTGTTTTAGGAAAAAGCACTTCAAGATCATGATGCAGCCTTGCAATGGGAGAGCATTAGAAAGGAATAGCACACTGTACTAAAAATAGCATAAGAGGGCCTTAAAGGAAAGTAGCAGCTTCCTTTGAAACCCAGAGAAGAGCTGTATTTAAAGGGATACCTTCAAGTGGGAACTGTCATGGACAAAATGACAGTGGTGGAGGAGGGAAGGTAGAGAGGCGAGCTTTCAGAGAAACCCACTGAATGAAGGGGTGTGTGACTCTGATAAGTTTTGGAGACTTGTGGGAAGTTTCACACCACATGAGTAAGTTTGGAATAAGCTAAGTGACACAGGAGCATGAAGGAGCCAGGTCCTAGGAAGGACCATAAACTGTAAAAGTCACAGCACAACATATCTTTTTACCTCTTTATCTCAGAGAGCTGCACAGTCTAGGAATGGGGATGGGATGTTATTGCCCAATTTCTTCAGGCTATGGGAATCTGGTTTTTAAATGGTCAGCATTTTAAAGGGGCAGGCCTATAATCTAACAGCAATAAATTCACTGTATTTGGTGGTCCAAGGAAAGTAAGTGTACTATGGGTTCAAACCCCTAACCTACCACTTATTGGAAGGCTAACAGGGACAATACTAATAATCTTGGATGTGTTGCAGCTCTTTGGAACAAAATTAATCCATTTTTCTCTCTTTTCGAAAAGAAGGAAGGCATGACCAGACCTGGGTGCTACAGGTAATCTTGATTAGAACATTCTTCTACTTTGCTTTCCTGACCAAACTCTGCACTCCCACAAATCCCTACTGGCCTAACCCATTTAACACAATTGTGTTCTGCTAGCCATAGGACTAGGAGCTAGAGTGCTGGTTCTCTCAGTTCAGGTCCTATCCCTCTACAGATCTGTTAGTTTTTCTGTCCCATGGAAATTTTGTTTCTTCTTGCTATCTTACAATTAACTCTTGACCTTGGAAGATGATCAAGAACAAAAGTTTAACAGTTACCCCACAGTTCTACTCCATTTTCCAAAAAATATGTCACCTTCAGGCACTGCATTAATTGTGGTACACATTAGACATTCTTTCTAATGCTGAGTACAGTTGTAACCGGGTGGTAAGTACTAGAAACTAGAAATAAAGGGAGCACAAGCTCTTTAAGCTTCCAGTTTCTTTTCAGAAAAAAATAAATCCTTTAAAATTATGTGTGTGTGTGTGTGTGTGTGTGTCCACAAATGTGTATAGATGAGAGATTCTCGCACAATGCTTAGCATATAACCAACATTCAATAAATGTTTGCTAACTCTCCAAGCTAAACTGTGAATGCTACCCATTCCATATGACTGGTGTGAGGGTTAAATAAGGATGTGTCAGCATGTTAGTAACTGAAGCATTTTACAGGTGTGTAATTATCATTGAAAAGTACAAAACAAAGGAACAAAACGAAGAAAAAAGCAAGCCAGAAGCCAACTCTGAAAAACTCCTTTCCTAGAGAAGCTGAATCAATGCCTGAGGAAATTCCGCCTGAGGGGTAGGATCCTGACGTCTCCAGAACACACAAAGCCTGTGCAGACAGAGTCCATGCCCAAGGACGGTCCTTCTCTGCAGTTAAACTACTTAAGGACTATTCTCTGTGCCCTGAGAGATGCTTGGTAACCCATTTCCAAGGGGACTGATGTAGGAATGGCCTAGGCTCTTTCAGAGAATGCAGAGTAGCTCAGAACATACAGCACAGAAAACAGAGAAGTCCACAGAACCTCTCGGATCTTTAGTACTGAACACTGAGGAATCTGTCTGTACTGTAAAATCTACTAGAGTAGCAGCAATTTAAAGACTAGCATGTTGCCATGCCTCTTTTCAAGAAAGTGTTCTCTGAGCCCATACGAGAAATAGAGAATGTGGCAACTTGTCACTAAGCACAACAGCTTCTGCTTCTGTTTCAGTATAAAGAAGAGCCTCCACTAAGCCACCGTGGGAATCTGAAGAAAACGCACCACCCCCTTGCTGTAGTTTTAGAGTTATCTAAAATTCCACCAGTCTAGAACACAAGCTGGATGGAGGTCAGAAGTAGAGTGCCTACCTTGGAAAGGAAGGCCCTGGATCCAATTCCCAGCCCCACAAAAAAAAAAAAAATCAAATATTTTTAGCATTAAAATATTACAAAGAATATTTCTTTTAAAAAACGCATTATCTGAAGTGCCTTTATTAAGAGACAATTACAAAATCAAAAATAGCTCTGTTGTATAATCTCACATTGAATTGTGCATAGAGACTTGGATCCTGTTCTGACTTTTTCTCATGCTCCTTTTGCCAAAGACATTTATCTTTCATTATTCTTCCTTTGAATGCCTTTATATGTGAAATGAAAAACTCAGGCCAAGGTTGGTGGTGCATACTTTTAATCCCATTTGGAGAGGCAGAGGTAGAGGCAGGCAGATCTCTGTGAGTTAGAGGCTAGCATGATCTATAGAGCTATTCCCAGTCAGCCAGGGCTACACAATGAGACCCTGTCTTTTAAAAAGAATCTATTCTGATAAAATTTAGCATAGTAAGATTGTAAAATTCATTGCAGAGATGTACACTGACAGCCCCGAAACTTCTGGGTTCGCTCAGGCAGCAACAGCACTGTGCTTGGAGCTCTCCAGGGTACTGATTCCAGCTGAAGCTGGTTTCTACTTCTGGACACAGACCTGTTTCCAGATATATTGACCACCTAAGCAAAGACGTGACACAAAACATAATGTATTTTCCAGTGGGTATATGAAGGAACAAAAGAAAAGACTGTTACAGAAGAAAACAAGTTCCAAACAGCAGTTTACAGATCATTTTCTATATATATCTTCAAGTTGCAAACTCAAAAGCCATGACAATCTTACCTCACTCTGAACCCAAGACTGACATGAATTCTCAGGGTTTAGATATGCATGTGATTGCAAAATTCCTACACAGGCTGTAATGGTACAGTGAACAAGGAACACGCTACTCTCTTGATTGCTGCAATTCTAGTAGAGAACTAGGAAGAGATCTAGAGTTGGGAAAATGCAAGTTTGAGCCCTAGATATCATTTAGTAGCTGTACAACCTGAAATGTTACTTTCCAAAATTTTGCTTCACATTTTTTTCAAATGAGGGAGAAATAGTGTATATAATTTCAAGAGACTGATAAGAGAATTTTAATAGGACAGTATAATAAAAGTATTCACTATTGAGAAACTCCCTAGATTGTCTTTAGCACTATACTACTGGTATGGTGCCAAGTACACAATAAGCTAAGGAATAAGTCTTACAACTAAAATGAAGACTTCTTAGGTGGCAAGTATCCTTATAAGACACCCACACTTTTAGGAAACAGGTAAAAATCACAAATATACTTAGGGAAGTAAAACATAGCAGACAAGACCGGCTTATTTCAAAAAGATGTGGTTTCCCAGGTTTTTAGATTCTTGTGATTTACTGAACTTCTTCAATTCTGAATAATGCAGAGCAAAAGAGCATATTAGTTGTTTCCTTCAAACTAAGTGACATTATAAACTGTCCCCATAATAGTGACAACAACAAAATGACAAGGGTATAAGTTTATAATTTTAAAAATGAATGTAAACAACAAATCTGAGGTGTTTGGACAGTTGACAAACACTGTCGCGGTCCTTCACCTGCCTCTATATTCAGCTTAAAACTCCGTGATCTACGATTTCAATTATCTAAATTTCTTTTTATTCTCTTCCTTCATCTGTTAGAAACCTAAAATAAATGTTGGTCAGCTCGAGTATTTGTTCACCTTCTGCATCTCCGAGTTGCTAAAATGCCAGGAAGGAAAAAGAAGCACAACTGAGCAGACTGTCACATCACAAAGGCCCCAACACATAACAAGTCATGTTTGTCTGGTCAAAAGAGATCATTTCAAATCTTTCCTTTCCCTGAAATAGCTCCCCTCCATCATCCTTCTCTTTCTCTGTGTTGACCCACCCGCCTACTAAACAGAGAAAATAGAAGTCACCAGATGGATACATTCCTAACTTCCCACCATCCAATCATCACAACTTTCTGTAGCTTTGCCCAGTTTTTCCCACCACTTCTGTTAAAATAATAAATCAGGATGCCCTTCTCTTATCCAAGATCAAAGCACCTGTGAGCTGGGCCTTACTCATTTTCCTTCTAACAGAAGTTCACAATATCATAATGTTGTTTTCAATGAAAATTACCTTTTCCCTACGTTTACTGTGGCATATAATTAGTGCCTTAGTATATTCAATGAAAGATCATGACAAAAATAATGAAGTAGTTCTTGAAGTCCTGGAATACAATATGTTCACCTGAACATCAAACTTCTAAGCCTAACCCACTTCTTGTCTCCCCCTAATATTTGCTTTTTCAGACTTCCCCTCTCAGTACGGGTCACCTCTATACACCCAGCTGCATGGTCAGAAGTTTCAGTATCTTTATTCCCTTCATCTCTCGTCTAGTCAATCAAGCCCTGGCTGTCTAATTTATTAAATATTTCTTATACCAAGCCACTTCTCTCTTGCCCCACTTTCACCTGACAGCTCAGTCCCACCTGAGCATCTGCAGCAACTTTGTTGTCACTTCCCAGCGTCCAGTTTCTCCTTCCCTGAGTCCACTTTTCAGCAGGTTAGGCCAGGGTAACAAACTCTATCAAAACTCTTGCATAGCTTCCCATTCCACTTAGAACATGTAAAATCCTTAGCAAAGTCACTCAGGCTGATTTTAATTCACCCATCCAACTTACCAGACTTTCTTTTATTCATTCAACAAATCTCTGTTGCTGTGCTAGGTGCAGAGACTATAACTAGCAACAGTTTGACTCTGTGTGTGTATATGCACATGTGTGTAGGTGCATTTGTGCAAACATTATGTGGAGATCAAAGGATAACTTCTGTGTAATTCCTCAGACACTGTAAACCTTGTTTTTAAACGAGGTCTCCTCTGGGCTAAAGCTCACCAAATGACAAACTAGCTGGCCTGAAAGTCCAGTGATATGCACTAGGATTGCACACACTAGCCATCACACAGGACTTTTTTTTTTAAACATAGGTTCTAGGAGTCAAACTCAGGCTCTTGTTCTTGGAAAACAAGCACTTTACTAACTGAGCCAGCTTCCCAGTTTTCAAAAAAATATATTTTTCTTATTGATTATATCCCAGTAGAAACTTACAGCACAAAATAATCACTAAAGAAATAACTAGTTAATTGTAGTTGTAATTTACTACTGTAAAGTGAAGTATAAATTGCTCTGAGAATAAATGATTGCCTGGTAAAAAGGGAAGGAACTAATTAAAATCCATGTTTGTTCTGTCTCTCCACACCCCAAGACTTTTCCTCACCAGAATATGGTGTAAATTGAAGCTGTTTTCCCCTAAAAATAACTGATTTTGGCTTCTTTTTCCCTAACTCCTCCACAGTCCAACCCTGTGCTTCCAGGAGGTGTGGAGCTTGATACCTGCTAATACGGTAAAATCCACTTCCATGGGGCCCACAAATCATTTCCTTATCACTGCTGTCCTAAGAGACCACAGTGAGGTAGGGATCTGGCATAGCACAGGCAAACACACAGAGGACAGTGTAAGCACAAGAGACAAGTGTTTAATTTTGCCGGAGGTCTGACACAATTCTAGGACTGTGGGAAATGTAAAGCACTATGTGAATGTTTCTTATCAGTGATGTTTATCACAGTTGTGGTTTCCCTAAACAACAGAATCCCACCCCCCACCCAGGAAGGAAATAATCATTGAAATGGAAACAATCAAGTTGTTTAGTTAATGCATAAAAACCTGATTTTTTTGTTGTTGTTTTAAAAACCAAACTTCTACTTGCAGCAAAAGATCAATGAATTTATGTATCTTACTTTATCCACTCTTTTTTATTGCATCAGAAATCTCTCTAAACTTATCACTTATTATAAATTATAATTACATCTCAGGCATTAAACAGCTGCTGACACTTATAAATAAAAACACTAAATTAAATGCAATACAAAGATTGTCATTTTCATACAGCACTTGTACAGCCCCCTGGCGGTAAGACAGTGGCATGACAGTGGTTGCAAGTTCAGGTTTCGGAATCCTAGAATGAATGCCAGGAGAGTTCCTGAACGCTGACCCCTGTAACCTATAAGGACAATGAGACCAAGAACACTTAGACTACAAAAAACACACAAACAAACAAACAAAAAAAACCCCAACTCTTTGTTTTAAACATTTATTAACGAAAGGTAAATCTACTGCTTTTGAATCCAGTGTACTTATTTTAAAGATGAAGAATCAGAAACTCACTAAGCTTGTCTAAATTGCACATGCCAGTATAAATGAAGAATGAGCCGGGCAGTGGTGGCGCACACCTATAATCCCAGCACCTGGGAGGCAGAGGCAGGTAGATTTCTGATTCGAGGCCAGCCTGGTCTACAGAGTGAGTTCCAGGACAGTCAGGGCTATATAGAGAAACTCTGTCTCGAAAAATTAAAATAAATAAATAAAATAAAAAAAAATAAATGAAGAATGAAAAACTCACTAATATACATATTTTAAAAGTATAAGTTTTGAGATAAATAACTTTTAGGCATTCAAAAGACCTACTTTCTTATCATGTTTGTTTTGGTTTCACTTGTTGACCCTCCCTTCAAAATTCAAGCCCACTGCAAAAAAGATAAATCTGTGCTCTAAAAATCAAAAGTCAGAATGACAAATTCAAACTAAGATTAGAAGCTCATACCTAACCTTTCTCTGTGGATGAGAGTGCAGTGCTCTTATTAGCAAGGCATGACTTAAATGCTTATCCTTGGAGTCAGAGATAAAATGTGCTCTGTTCAAAGCCTGAGTGTCGGGGAGGAAATACTCCCTAGAAAAACCTGTATTTCCATACTAAAAGGAGAAATGACTCTCAGACACAAAAATAACAAATGTTCTCTAGAGATAAAACTTAACAAGTCAGTTCTGGGGCCAGAGTTCACATTCAGACTCCCAATTCAGAGGTATTTCTTAGAGAGCATATTATTATAGATGACTTCAACCAACTTTCGGTGTTAAATTGTCAAAGCTAAAAATATTTTTTCTATGGGTGTATCTCATAGGTAGAGGGCTTACCCATAATTCACTGGGACCTGGATTTGATCCTCACCACTGAAAAGAAAATTTACAGGGTATAGGGATACCTGCAGGAGGCTAAGCCAAGAAAAACGGCAAGATAAAAACTGACTCCCGTCATAGAACATGCTCCAGAGCAGCCTAGACTATTTAGCAAGATCCTGGCTCAAAAAAAGAAATTGAAAGAAAAGGATATTAAGTACAGTTTAGTGAAAGCCTAGGAAAAAAAACAATCTGCTAGGCGTGGGATCAGGAAAACAGAAACTCAACAAATAGCAGGTGTTATGAATGAGGATTCCTGGTAGGTAATGTGGAAATACAAAAATGAGCAAGATGAGCTCCAGTCCCAAGACAACTACAGCATGCCTGTGCAAATAAGACAGGATTCACACTATAACAGACAGATTGAAAGAAAGAAAAAGAAGCAGATGAACTGCTATAGACTTCCATATGGGGGAGAAATAGCAACTAAGAGAATAGATGACCTAAGAAAGAGGTGTCACTGTGTGGGAGGTGGAGGAAGAATAAGGCGTTAGGAAAGACAAGGCTGGAACAATCTCGGGGAAGCAAAGGGGTGCATGAGACCTCTGGTCCCTCTTGGTTAATCCACCTTTTACAAGTTTAGCCAATCCAGCATAGACAGACCATTTCAATTAAGTAAATTGCAAACTATGTAATGTGTGAAATGTGTTCCCCTTACAGTCTCAGAGTAAAATCATGAGATCAAGGTACTGTCCAGGTCACTTTACTTTTGAAGGCGCTAAGGGACCAGCTGTGCCTTGTTCCTTCTAGATTCTGGTGACTATCAGCAATCTTTGCTTGTCCCTGGCTTGTGGGCTGCTGATGTGAAGTCTCCTAAAGTCCTGAGTGAATGCGTGTTGCTGATGTGGGGATGGCCATGTCAAGGACCTCGGTGCCTTAGAATCATGGGAAATAGGTCTTCTCGGGGTAAGCTCAGAGACATGGCAAAGCTTTCCTCTGATCCAAGTAAGATTGTTGGCAATGTATTCTAAAAACATTCACTGTAGCTTTCTTCCCCCAATCCTGCCCCAGCCATGTTCACTGACTGAAACTGTTCTCCTTTGGAGAGCTAAACCTGGCTCCTTATTCACCTGTATGCAATAATCCTGCCTCTTTGTTCAGCTATACATAATAACTGCCCCTTCAATTGTACATAATAAACACACTGAACTTCTGTGCTGTTGCTTCTCAGAGAGTCCAGCCCACCCAATCCCAACGTTTCTTCTGTTCATCTGTCATTTCTTTATTCCTTTGCCACCCCTAGTCAGGGTATCAGGACCCAAGCTGATTAAGGATGCAACACATGGCCTTCTCTCCTAAGAAAGTGGAAGGAACATTGTAAGACTCCAAAAGAGTCAGGCAGCAAGTTAGAAGTAGAAGTGTGATACCCAAGTATGAGAAAGTGTGATAAGAGTTTGCCGAGCCAAAGAGTGATAAACAGCTGTCCGAGTGCTGTGACAGCTGGTAGTACAGATAAGGGATAAGACAGACTGTAAAAACCACGACGGAACCCAGAGAGCTCGAGTTCACAATGACCGCTTACTGAAGCCATGTTGGTGCGAACTCCACTTGGACATCCCGAACATCCATCAGACCTCCCAAGAGTCCAACCGAACTCATCGAAACTCTCGCTCGAGATGCGCAGCAGTTCAGACCATCCGTAGGCCCAGAGAATCGGCTTAGGCCGGCAGACCAAGAAACCGAAACCAAAGAGGTCGCCGAGACGTCCCAGCTCGGACCAGCAGACGCGCCGTGGTCAGGTCGTATAGAATGTCTGTCTAAATGTTTGGTATAGGATTGTTTTTCTTAATAGGAATCGGATTATTGTTTTGGTGTGTGCTGTGTACTGGTATAATTGATTAACCTGTTAGTAAAGCATATTCAAATACCAAGACCGACTCCCTTGCCTCTGTCATAATCCCAGGAGACCTCCTGTCAGAACCAGCTGACAGTCTGGGAATAAGTGCTCGCGACAGAAAGACAAAATTTCTCTGTGTTTCCTCTCTGGCAAAGATACACCATTGGATTTTGAATGCAGGATGTATAATCTCAAGCTCTTTAGACAAGTATTTCTGAAAAACACTCTCTGCTAACATAAGGTCACATTCTGAAGTCCTGGGTAAGCATGGGCAGAAACTTAAGGAGCATTATTCAGTTCTCTGCAGTACAGTCTGTACCTTTCTTAATTCACATCCACTTGTGGCTGAACATTTGAACGTCTCAGCACTAGTCTAGTCTACAAGATGTGACCTTTTCATTACGCTATAAGGATGTTTCCATAGTATTAGATGATATCTATAAATCCTTTAGGGAAAACTAAGATTTGTTTAGAAATTTCAAAGCTAGCTAGCATTTCCAATAGACTCAAACCTTTGATTTTGGTCTTATTTACATAAAGAACCAGTTCTATTTTTTTCATTTTTGAGTCAGAGTGTCACACATTTGTGAGAAAATTAAGAACAATAATAAATGTAAAGGCATTTTTGAACTCTAATATGTAAATATCAATTATTTGTTATAAAATTTTAATGTTAATTAACAACAAAATATACTATTGCTGTTAGGCACAATTTTCTAAAAAAAAGATTTGGACTCTGTGTGTGTGCACATGTGTGTTGGAATGTACATGTGTGTACAAGTGTCTGAGGAGTCCAGAGGTATTGAATCACTTGGAGCTAGATTTATGGTCAGTTGTAAGTTGCCAAATATGGGACCTGGGAACCAAACTCAGGTTCTATGCAAGAACAGTATAAACTCTTTATGTTTTTTTTAATTGAGAATAGATTATTCCGTATAATATATACTAATGATTTGCTGTCCCTCTACTCCTCCTAGATTCTCCCTATCTCTCCCCCCTCTGGATCCTAACCACTGAGCCATGTCTCTAACCCCTTGCCACATTTTGAAATGACTTTCATTTTTCAAATTACGCATCTGCATGTATGTTTGAGCACATGAGTGCAGTTCCCATGGAGGCCAGAAGAGAGTGCCTGATCCCCTGGAGGTAGGCTTACAGGTCACTGTAAATTACCTAATATGGATAATGGGAATAAAACTCAGGTCCTCTGCAATAGCAATACACAGCCTTAACTGCTAAACCATTTCTCCAGCCACACAATATCTTAAATATCAGCAGAGGTAAGAAAAGGAAACATTCGGTGACTTCAAAGGGCTCATATTTGACACTAATACATTTAAAATATGGTATCATTTACCATTAAATTATTTGGAAATTACTATATATATCTGATAAGTAGAGATATTAATCTATAATAGCTGGAAGGAAGACAAAGTTAAGCTAAATCTTACAGGACAGACAGGACTTAGCTAGAGAAGAAAGAAATGTTAGGAGAAAGAGGTCCAGGTAAAGATTAATACTCTATCTTGGGGGACAGAGAAGGGATAAGCCTGCCAGGAGCAAATGACAAACGCTGGAAGGAAGATAAGAAACATGGCTAGACATAAATTTCAAAGCTTCAATATGATGGGCTTGGTGCAGATCAGCAGGCACTGGGGCACCTGAATAGCGTGTGCCATAATGAAAACAGGGATTTGTTGAGGAGAGCTTGGCAGCATTTCCAGACTAGATTAGCAAGGCAGGAGCTAAAGGGAAGGACACAAACTAATCCAAAGCATGCTCATCTTCACAAGTTTCTAAAATCGTGACTGGTTGCAAAATTCATAATTTCTGAAAAGCTGCTTACTTAGAAAATAATTCTAAGCCTTTCCTAGGCCCCCTCCCACCCACCCTCAGCATGTCCTGTGCTGACTTCACTAGGTCAATCACTGGACTAAAATGGAAGCTTCCATTTCCTATCTCTCATAATTCCAGAGCAGAGTAGGGGCTGGAAGAACACATATGCAAGCTCCAATCCAATTTAAAAGTCCTCTCTAAACCATTTTGAATTGCAGAAGCCACTTTGCCTGTTTAAACATATTAGACTAAGAAATGTCTATCTCACTAATCATCATTCCTAAGGACCAAGGTCAAATACATCAGCTCCTTACAAAACACTGGGGCAAACTCTGGAGAGTTTGAGCTCTCCACTACTAGAACAGAAGGAGGAATGCCATGATCCGATAGCTCTTGCCAGAGATGTAAACCATCCCTAGTGGTAGCTGGTTGCAGGGAGGCGAGTCTGAGTCAGTCTGTCAGGCAATGAAATCCTAACTCCATCTGCTCAGAGTAAATTCTCTGCCAAGTTTTGATGCCTGGACACATGAGATCCCACTCTCACGCCCATCCCTTTCTCTTCTGAAACAAAATCTGTTTCATATCTTCATCTTTTTCCTGTTCCCCATATTCCAGTTCTGAGAAATTACCTCTCAGTTGCAGGATATAGGAGAAAACAGAGAAGCACATGTTACCCTTGTATCTCCAGGTAGATAAAGGATGCCTAGCTTTTCGACCTGTAATATCTCTTTCTCTTTATCTATGCTTATTTCTTCAATCCCTTTTTTAAATGAAATATAAAAATTCAGAAATATATGTAGATAGATAGATATTACATTTTAAAGAATGAAGCTGAAGTCCTATAAACAGAAATTTAGGCAAGGTGATTCGAGGGCCCAAATGGAAGAAAGAATCTATAAAACCATTGAAAGACCAAGCAGCTGTTGGGTCAGGAGTGCAGCCCAGCAATAAAGCACTTGCCTAACTTATGCAAGATCTTGGTTTGAGTCTCTCGGGGTATAAAAACATTTAAGTACAAATCTTTGTAAACTTTTACTTGATAATAGTTCCTTCTTAAAATTTTAATTTTTACTTTTAATTATGTGTATGTGTATGAGTGGGGTTGCATGTGAGTGCAGTGTCTGAGGAGGACAGAAGGCAAGATGGCTGGAATCCAGGCAGTTGTGATGTGGCCTGCCCCTTCTCCTCTTCCAGAGCCGTATTCTAATCACAGAGCCATCTCTCCAGCCCCAACAATTGTTTCTTATAAATACACAAAACAAGTAACAAAACAATTGTTTTTTTTTTAAAAAAAAAAAACTGATACATTGAACTATAAATTTACATCTAAAACTTGTGCCTCAGGCCTACCAAAAGTGCCAGGACAATACAAAGAATAGTAGAAAAAAATCAGCAAATTGGGTATCTAGTAAGGAATTTGTACTTAGAATATATAAAGAGCTCTCACAAAGCAATAAAAAGTCCCATGTAATTAAACCAACCAAATTAGTCTGGTTAAATTAGTGACCAGGAACTACACAGACATTTCTTTATGAAAAGAAAATACACAACCAGTAAAGACATCAAAAGATGTTCAACATCAAGCATCATTAAGGACATGCAAGCCTAAATCACAGAAAGATGTCAATTCATTAAGATGGCTATAACAGTATTTGTTTAAAAAAAACAATAACAGAGTCAAGGATTAATAAATTGATGGTGAGGACCTATATAAAATGTAAAATGATGCATGTACCATGTAAAATGACACAGTCATCATTGGAAAAACAGTCTGGCTGCTTTCAAAATGTTAAACACAGACCCAGCACCTCTACTCCTTTGCACATACTTAAGAGTACACGGAGACCCTGGGAAGGTAACGAAGAAAAGAGAAGGAGGGAGAGTTAGAAGAAAGAAGAAAAAAGAGGGAGGTATAAAATGAAGAGGAAAGGAGGAAAAAGAATAGAAGGGGAAGAAGGGAGGAGATGCTTGCTTGTGAACAAACGCTGCTCAAAGCATCATTATTTACAACATATGAAATAGAAACATGGAAACAAATCAAACATTAAATGATGTCCAGGTAAAGAAAATGTAGTAAATAAATATGAGGATACTCTGTAAAAAGAAATAAAATTCTAGCTGGATATTGTGTCCAGGACAGCCAAGACAACACAGGGAGACCCTTTATCTCATTTAAAAAAAAAAAAAAAAAAAAAAAAACATAAAAGGGAAAAATGTTGAAATACTAAAATATGGAAGAACTTTGAAAATGTTAGGCTAAAATGAAAGAAGCCAGCCACAAATTTTTGTAAAATGTCTAGAACAAGGAAATCTACAGAACAAGAAAATAGACTTCGTGTTTGCCTAGGACTAGGGTAAAGAGAACTGAGGGGTGCCTGCCAAAGGTATGGGGTTTCTTATGAGGTTGAGGAATGAGTTTTGGAATTAGATAGTTCTGACAGTTATACAACCTTAGAGTGTAATAAAATCAATTAATTATATGTTTAAGCAGTGAATTTTATAATATGTAAATAGTGTCAATTTTAAAATGCCCAAGGTTCAGATCGGTTTCTCGTGTCCTGCTCTGCCTCACATCTGGAACTAAGCTAACTTCCCAGAAGTTCTGGCATAATGCTTCGTTCCCACAGTAAGGAAAGCACTGGAGCTGCTTCCAACTTCATACTTCATGAAGGCTGTAACTCTCGGCAATTGCTCATCCTCAAAAACCCCTTTTCTGATACCCAAAGTCCTCCTCCTAAGCTTTCTCTACTGAACTACGAAACTTGCTTAACAATACAATTGTTCTGCTGTTATAGTAATGAATCGCAAAAGCACAAGTTGTGAATTCACACCTATACTCAATTCCTTGTTCATCAGTTTGTGGCTGTACTGAGGGAAGTTAGTTAATCCACCACTCATGTGTAAAATGGAAACAGTCCCTCTGAAAATGCAAGTGTTCAGTGAGGTAACATGTGGAGTGCCTGTTAACAGTAACATCTCAACCACCGCCGATTCACTTCAGGTGATTAGTTAATGAATAAAATGGCACTTTCTCCCATCTAGCAAGGTACTGTACCCCAATTGGAAGCTCTTTTTACCCAGGACAGAAACTTCACAGGACCCAAAGACACCTGAAAACCACAAAAGTTTTTTTTAAGGCTAATGAGTGAAACATCCTTCATATGTGTTTAATTAGAGAGCTAATTTCCAACCTAACATAATTCACAAGCTCATTATATCAGGCTGTAAAGATCAACAGGCAGGGGACATACTATTTGACAGAAAATGGAAAGGCACTGCTCCAATTACCATAAATGGAATACATTACAAATAAGCATATGTTTCTGGGGACAAAATGAAGAGGCCCCTTATGGGGAGGAGCTGGAAAGTGATCCAGGAGACTGACTCTAATTTTTTACATAGGAAGCTAAATTATATTAATCTCCCAGCTCCAATGATGAGCTTTAAAAGCCAGGGCACTGCTAAATTATCAATGTGAGACTTGCTTCTCCTCAGCACAGCCTCCTACTCCTTACCTCTTTGTTTGATACAAGCAATATACATATATCCAATACCCTAACGCTGAGAACCAGTATAGACCTTTCTCTGATCAGCATCATTTCCGAGTGTTCGAACACTACCCCTGCCTGAGTTAACATCCAAATACTGCTGTGTGTATGGAGGTCCTGTGTCTGTTAGCTACTAAGTGAGGCAGATGCCTTCAGAAGCAAATTTTAATCCATACAATGAGAAAGCTGCTGCCCCTTTAAAAATACTTTTTAAATGTAACTTCAAAGTTTTACATTTTACATAGCTAACACTCCTTAGAGAAACCAAGGGAATAAGCTGAGCTCATGTTACCCTGAACTCATTCTTTAGGTGATCTAGAGTACACTTTGCTCATTACAATATTACATTCTCTGTCTACATTGGCACATGCCATTTTTCACTTTTGAACATGTGCTCTGTGACCTTAAGCTGAACATGCTCAGAATGTGTCCATCATCTTTCTTCTTAAACATGTGCTCTATGACTTTGAAGTAATTATGCTTAGAAATGTATAGCTGTTTGTTTGAAGGAAAGTGTCTCTATGTAGGACTGAATGTTCTGGAACTCTCTATGAAGATCAAGATGGCCTTGAACTCACTAAGACACACTGGTGCATGATGGGATTAAAGGGCATCCACCACTATGCCTACCTCAGAAATGTATATCTTAAGTGAGTATGCTCAGAAATGTGCTCAACCCTATCTTTGCTTTCCTATATGAATGAGTATAGATTTCCTGCAAGCAACTCTAGTGCACACCTCATTTACTACAAGCAGAACATTCTTCTCTTATTTCCTCATTGTGCTTTCAGACATGACACTCATCGAGATATGAAACTAAGTTAGTTTCATCTAGTAGAGCTCAATATTCATACAAAGATATTTATAATTCTGTATTAGCTTTACTACTATAATATTCAAAACCTTTTTTTATAAAGGAACCCAGGGACACTCCCAACCTTATCTCCTAGTGCTACACAGTCATGTCCTTCCCATCATAAACAGTATCCACATCAAACACAGTATTCCAAAATAGCAATATCTTTCCATGCTTTCCTGCCTCATTCCTCTCCCTGAAATGCATTATCCCTTCAGTTTCCCAACCTACTTAGTCAACTTCTCTTCCTTTATATGCAGCCCAAATGTTTCCTTTTGCCAAGCCTTTACTAATCCTAATTCCTAGCAAGTTAATTAAATTCCTCTCTATTCCTCATGATGGCCAAAGGACAACATGAGGCTTTGTGTGCATGTAAAAGAAAAGTAAAGCCAAATCTCTTGCTTATTTAAGTTTTACTATTCATAATCTCTCACAAAGGTGACAAGACCTTTAGTGGAGGACTTCTAACTTCTAACAATATAAATCAGCAACGAAAGAGAATAGACTAATGCTGTATAAAAGGAAACAGGCAAGTCTCATTAAGACATGGACAAACTAACAAGACCAGATACAAAGAAGGTTATGCTGTATAATTCTGCATATATTTAATAAGAAAACTTAATATGTGGCTTAGAAAGAAAAACTGGTGGCCATCTAGTAAAGAAGAAATGATGAGAGGGGTACTGCAGAGGCTGAGTGGGAGCTGGTAATATGCACATACCTCATAAAAGTTACTGAGCTATAAAATCATTACTTGTGTATTTTATGAATGTCATTTATAATATAATCATTTTAAAGCTCATAGAGAAACCTCTTGGAGAAATAGCATGATGAGTATCATAAAGTTCAAGAGCTCTTTTAACCCATGACTGCATCCTGACACTACAAATCTATCCCTGATTCTCCACTGCTCACATTCTGTTTATTTCAAGCTTCTAATATATCAGAGCTGTCCATGTTCTTTCTCTTCACATTTTCTATATTTTATTAAGCACTGAGCTCATCAAATCAACCTCTGAACAAAGCCATCACCACTCTGCACTAGTCACAGGATAAAGTACAAATACTAATCCCTGTAAAATCCCAATCTCACTCTAGTATCAATTCATTGGACTAACAGCTCCAATAAAGTGAAATAAATAACTCAAACAAAATATATCCCATACTCTGTCTTCTTTTCATTGCCTTATATGAAGAGTAATCAGGCAGCAATAGCTGTGTGCTAATGTGACACAACGTTAGCAAAGTCTACAGTCTTCACAAAGCCAACTCTTGACCTTCTATCCTTCTTCAATATCTCTTGGCAGAGGTGGTGGAAAGATGATGTTTAGAAACTGATTTCATCTTCCAATGATAAAGACTGATTGCAAATCATAAAGAATAGCCCAGTCTTCTAGGGGAAGGCAAACTCTCTCTTCTGTTCTTATGCTCACTGCACTAAGGTGAAACTGACCTTAGTGAGTTTTTATGGATGCTGTATTTTAGAGTTTATAGAGCACTTTCATAACCTTCTTTATTTCAGTTAAGCCTTAAAGATAATCCTAGACTGTGGCATGCTTGTACACATTTACAAACAACGACACTAAGATCAGCAACTAGGGGTTATCTTCCAGTCTCATATTCTTAGGATTCTCTGAAATAGACTTTATTTCTGACATGTTCTTTGTGTGTTTGGAGTGGGGGTATATGTTTGGATGTGCTCATGTGTGTACGTATGTATACACAGGCTCACATCAAGTGTCTTCTTCTATCAATAGTCACTTTATATTTTAAAGTAGGGTCTCTTCATGGAAGCTGAAGCTCACAGAATGACAGGCCAATGAGTGCTGGGAATCTTCCTGCCTCCACTCCATCTAATCCTGGGAATACAGATGCACGTTTTTTCACCAAGTTCTTACATGGGTATTGGTGGACCAGATATTATTATTATGTAGCAAGCACTTTACCTACTGAACCATCTCTACAGCACCTGAAAGGCTCTTAGAACGCTTATGAGCATGTTTCCCACCAATCTCCACTTCATTACTATTAGGTGTCTATTCTACCCCTGAAGGTGGTATTCGCCTACTGTGGTTATAATCACCAGTATACTGCCTGAAAGCACCACACCTCCTCTATTTATATTAACTTCAAAGAGACCTCCAATATCAAGAAGCCTCAAGATTCAATAATTTTAATGATGAAATCTTTATAATACAAGATGATGTACAAATGATATTAAAAGATAACAATTCACTACTCTAAGAACTTCATATTTTTTCAACAATTATTCAAAATTTACTATCAGCTAAGCTGTTAAATGTTAAGGAAATAATAAAATAGCCTTTACCCCATAGGTCTTAGACCTACCTGAAACATTGACTTTATCTTAAAGAGTACTTTTATAGGGCTAGACATAGTGGTGCATGTCTTTAATCCCAGCACTTGGGAGGTGGAAGCAGGTGGAACTCTAGGAATTTGAGCAAGCCTAGTCTGCATAGCAAGTTCCAGGCCAGCCAGAACTACATAGTGATACCCTGTCTCAAAACACCTCCCCTACAAATCCCTTTCTTAACTTTACAATCACTGATTATTTTACCACATTAAAATAAATACTCAAAAAGGCACTCTGGCTATCACCATCCACTGCTCTACATTGACAATGAACATATCATTTAAAATTGTGAAGTTCGCATTCTTTAAGCAAACATAAACAAATATTAGAATGTTTAAATTTTCCAGTTAAAATGAAATAAGGTACAGCTATGTGAAGTAATTTCTATTTAGATAAATATTGACAAAGATTATGGAAAGATGCAAGAGCCATTTCTCTTTGCTCTACTACTATACTAAAAACATAAGGAAAACTTTCTATTTAAAACTTGCTCTGAATATGTTGACATAAAAATAAAAACACTTTATTGCACTGCTTGTTTAAGTCTGTCTTTACTGCTGAACTCTAAACTTTGTAAAGACAAAGTAGCATCGCCTGTGCTCAGACTTATAGTACCAGTTCCTATGGAAGAATCTGTGAAAGAATGAATGAGATGCTTGGGAAAACAAGGAGAGGAGAGGAGCTGGACCAGTTAGAACAAACAGAAGGTTCTTTATGTCTGTTTCTAAAGTTTAACCACAAGAAAAACTAAATCAACTCACTGAAGAGCCTCTAGGAG